>JAVQJF010114401.1:0-31809 GCA_036023855.1 Gadopsis marmoratus
TCACCAACACAATGACACACACACACACACTCCCACACACACACACACACACACACACACACACACACACACACACACACACACACACACACACACACACACACACCCTCCACCCACTCCACCCTGCACATCTCCTTTTCTACTTTTCCCAGTTAACAGCTCGGTGTCAGGGGGTAAGTACTGGGGCCCTACCTCTGCACCCCACTGAGTGGAGGTGCTTCCACCTCACACACATGTACACACACACACACACTCACATACACACATTCATTTATACTCTGATTTCCACAGGCACTGACTACAGACATGCAATAATAAACACATTCAGATAAACACAGAAAGCTCAAAATGCACTTACATACAATACACAGAAATGCTTTCACACACACACATACACACACACACACACACACACATACACACACACACACACACACACACACTCAGTTCACCTCTGGTTCCTATTTACCTCCCTCCTCCCCTGGCAGCCATTGCTCCATAGCAGTTCTGTGCTAGTAACACGGAAGGGGAAGGGGAGGAATAGAGAGGTCATTGGGGATGACTAATGGTAGAATTCACAGGAAACTCGGGGAACATTCTTCCTCAAATTATGCTATTAGGCTATTAGCTGCTTGGGGGAGTGAAGAGAGGGAGACAGAGGGGGCGAGATATGGAGGGAGAGACAAAAGAAACAGGCGAGGACAGTGCGTGTAGGTAGGAGGAGGGGGCAGGCCTTAAAACAACAGAAACAGAAAGAGAAAGGAACTTGTAGCCATTTGGCCTCCTTTTCTTTAGCGGAATGCGGTGCAGTGGCATTTACACATTCGCAGTGATTTATCGGCGCTGGCGTTCCCCCTGTCTCTGTCAATACAGGCCTCTCAGAGCCAGGAAAAGGCCCTAAGCCCAAGGAGACAGTGGGACTGAACTATTCTCCCTCTCCCCTTGCACCTGTTCCCTCGGCGGGGGAAATGAGAGCCTGTAATTATGTGTGAAAGGGGCTCTGCCGGATAGCCGTTGTGATAGTGTCAATCCGCTAATGTTTTGAATGGGGGGGACTATATGATCCTATGAGCACGGGGGGAGGGAGGGGGGTTGCTTTTTGAGGATTTGTCTCAGTATTGTGTCACATGACAGGCATTTACACGTGTTTGGTTTGCAAGGTATTGTGTGTGCATTATTGTCAGATGTATTTATCTTTTTCCTGTACATGACACTTCCCTAAGATTAGAGGTAATTAATGACCTGCTTGATAATGACCTATTCTACCTTTTGTTGTGCTAGCAGTGGCAGGCTGTAGCTGCTGTGACTTTTGGGAGGTGTGACAGAGATGTGGTTTCACTATATATATCATGGCATGATTTCATACATGTGTTGTGTCAAGTGAGATCAATCTTGTGTAAATCATTTGTACTATAACTGTTGTTGTTTAAAGCCTCTGCAACTATAGCCTAGAGTTTACCTTAAACCGAGTTTAATTAACTCCTAAATAAGACACAATACAATGTTTTATTGTTCTTCTTTGTTCCATTGACCAAGTCAGAGATGTCTCTTAACAGTAATAACTAATAATAGACCTACACTGACTTTATTGACACAACATTACAATTTAAATATACTCCACACCGTTGTGGGACAGAATGTGATAAACCGGTATTGATCAAGTGGTATAACAGCATCAAATTAGGCTTTAGTGATCTTATTGTGTACCATTAAGAATCGTTTTGACCTGAGATATTGACATGAATGTTACTTAGAAGATGTTTATTATAGTAACTTCCAAATCCCAGCTTTTCTTTAAGGAATTCTTTGGAATTTTAGAGTGCAGAAACAAACCAGTTACATTGTGGCTACATGGTACGTGTCACGCCCACTAGACCAACAGAATGCCTAGTCATGTCCAACCTTGTATGTATTCTTTACACATGACCTAGTAAAAACATCTATCTTTTCCCAAATTCCCCACTGAAATATAATGGATTGCTTCTGTAGACAAAAGTGGTTTACTGCTTCCAGCATTGCTAGATAATTTAATAACTGGCAAATCTATGTGAATTCTTCAGCTGTAATGTCGGTTTTACTTCTGGGTCAGGTTTCCTAGCCTGAGCATGACTTAAGTTGAAAATGGCTGCACTGGGAATAAGGTCAGTTCTTAAATACCAATTTCTTGTCCTCCAGGTAGCGGCCTCTATATTCAGAGGTCTGAGGAAGGCTGTGCTAACTAAAGAATATCTGATGTCTTTGCTAAAAGGCAGAAGAAGGCAACCTGGAGGAAATGGAAGGACTTAAAGTGTATGTAACGCCTGCTGTGGCAGCCATAGAGTGGGAATAAAGTGTATTCTCTCACTCATCCATAAGCGAGACAAAAAGGCATGTGTCAGTTTTTCCAGGAAATGTGTCTGTATTGTGTATATATGTCTGTGTGTGTGTGTGAGTGAGTGTCTTGACAGCATTCAGCATATACAGGAAACCACAGAAAGCCACAGAAAGCTAACATTTATCTCCGTAAAATGAGGGAAAGGTTTTGCTCCACCTGCCTGATACAGAGAAAATCACAAAGCACAGCGGTCAGACAAAATTACCAACGATTTCTACAGCCACCACTAACTTTATAAACGATCTGACCCTGTGTGTGTCTGAGTGTGTGTGTGTGTGTGTGATTGTAGAGCGACACTGTGTGAGTCATAGCAAGGCTGCAGGTGATTGGTCAGGAAGTGGTCATGTTATTATCTCTAATTCAGGGGTAATTGTAGAGCTGAGTGTACCGTACTGTATCTGTACGTGTGAATGTGTATGTGTATCTTTCTATGTGTCTGTGTTTGTGTTTAGGTGTATGCAGAGTGGAAAATTGCATCTAGAGTTTAGGCTTGCTGTGATTAAAAACAAAACAGTGTAAACACTGGGCTTTAGTGGGCAGCAGTGGGAATGGCTGAATGTTCTGCATCCTGTGTGTGCGATAGTGTGTACAGTTGGTCTACAGTCTGTGATGAAAAAAGCCAAAAAGTCTGCGCACAGGCAGCCAACTCACTTACTGAAGTTGCCAATTACAACAGGTCTTTAAGCAGGTTATTATCTTAACCTGCCTTTTATTATTTTCACCTAAATTATTGTTCCTCAAAGTCCACTGACAGATAAACTAATGTAAAAAGATTGTAGTTAGACAGAGCCTGCCACCAATTTAAAGGAAAAGACCACCCTAAAACATGCGAATACTGTTAAAACTCTGTATATAATTTAGCTGTTGAGGTTTTGAGAAAACTATTTCTGACATACCTGCTTCCCCCGCAGTGCAATGTAGGGAAAAGTAATTTTGCTTGTAGTGTTAAAACCATTCAAAACCTAAATAAAAAAAAATACTGTATATTAACTGCCAAAACTGCCAGATATCCTATGGCCTCAACACATTGATAATTAAAGTATGCTAAAACACACACCAATGCTTTGACAGCACCCAACACACAATAAGTGTACGGGCGTAAAAATGGAAGACAACAGACTTGAAGCGTAAAAATTCACTTTGGGTTGCGTAAAGCGCTTTAAGAGCAAATGAAACACGAGCTGTTAAACTTAGACACATGTATGTATGTATTAACTAAAGATGAGATGTTTTGCTTAAATAAGAGCATATCTGTTCTGTTAGACGCGTGTTGGACAGACAACTGAAAAACACAGCTGAAACGTCTCCTGTGTAGACATGCTGTAAGATTCATGGCCTTGATTATTGGCTACAGCCTACTTGTGTGAATAACTTTGATTGAAAACAAGGCCACACTCCATCTATGAGTGCAGTCAAGGCTTTTGAGACACAGAGGAATTTGGCACCTAAAACTTGTTGGAAGAAAACACAAGCAGCCTAAGCTGATCAATCACAGTTCTTGTGGTCTCCCCATGGTATCTTTCAAGTCCCGACTTGTAGTTCCATTTCAGAGGACATGCAGGTAGTCCTCTGACAAAATGTATTTGCTAATGCAAACTACTTGTAGGCCTATATAAACCTAATTTTTAGGACAAAGGGTCATTTATTTTGGCACCATCATTTCAGCTTGTGGTTGTTCTGAGATGTTCATATGCTGGTAAAGTTTTGGCTTTTCTTACTTCACTCCATTTTCTTCCTGGTCAATCATACCGTCTCCATTGAAACCTGCAAGAAGAATATTTTAGAAACAGATCATTTGGTTGTGGGTCTCCATATTTATTTTTTACATTTGCTTATTGTGTATCTATGGACATCACTTAGCTGAACTAAGTGCCTTCTCCCTGATCCAGCTGGCTCTCCTTTTTCTCTTCCCTCAGCACGAGGTGGAAGAGTTTTCCTCAGAGTCTGACTCCCCATCTCTCACTTCATGCTTTCTACTGGTTTGAACCCCCCCAACCCTCCCCTCTCCAGATAGCTGTCTGTTCTCATCCACTCTGAGCAGGGACCTAATTGAGGGCAATCATTCAGATAAAAAGCCCCCTGCAATGATGCTGCTGTGCTTGCGTGTTTGTGTATGTATGTGTGTGTGTGTGTGTGTCTGTGTCTGAGTGAGGAGGGGGGGGTCTTCTCTGCTTCAACCACCATCCCACCCCACCACCTCCTCTCCTCTCACACTCTCTCCACCACCATTAAAATGCCATGCTGCTCTCTCGACCCGTCTACCCTGCTGTCCCTCCAAACGAGCCTTTTGTGTGGCACAGAGAAGAGGCACTGAGGCCCAGAGAGAGAGGGAGATGGGGGGGATGAGAGAGAGAGACAGGCCAACTCCTGTTGTTGACTGGTCGTCTCGGACCTCTGGGAGCACCTCCTTAACATCAGGAGAGCCGGGGTGCTTCCAAAAGCGCTCCACTTTTCACTCCTCTCTTCTGTCCTCTTAGCCCCCCAACCACCACCCTAACCCCACCCCACTTCCAACCTATATCAATGACTTGTGGTTTTTTTGATGGCTTCCCTGGAGATATTTTGTGATTTGGTTTGTAGTTGATTTATTTTTTGTAATTTCCTACATTTCTTACATGTTGCTCTCAATAACCGTTGGGGGTTTACATGGCAATCTGGCATATTGAGGCTACTACTCACACTGTTTGCTGCCCGTATGATTGTTGAACGCTGGTATAAAATAGATTTTCTATGAAAGAGGCCCTCACTCTTCAATCCTATTGGCCAGACACTGAAACATAACGTCTGAGCAGGATTTCTTGAGAGCCGAAAAATGTCTCCCGCTACAAATTACACTTTGCTGAAGCGTGATGTTTCCTTGCAGTTTGCCAATTTTTTTCTGGAAGGAGAAAAGTAGACACAATGCAAGAAATGCCATGCAGCATCCAATAAATGTATTTTAGCTGTGTTACATTTTTTGTAATATTAAAGCACGATCCCATTAGTGATAGACACCCACAGACGTCTGCTACAAAGGCACCGTGCACACATAAAATATGCGCAGTGATTGCAAAGCCCTCCATGTTAAGAGCACCCAACTGTCCCCTCTCTCTCTCTTTCTCTCCGTCTCTCTCTCTCCATTCACCCAGTAACAGCCAGTGATGGTAACATTATAGTGCGACTGGTGGTGTGACCCCACAAAGCAGGAGGACACGGTGGTGGTGGAGGTGCGGAGGTTTGGAGAGGGTAGAGGTGGGGGAGCTCGGAGGGTAATAGGGTGGGACAGGCTGTTGTCGAGTGATCCAACCCCACTTGGCACCAGTCTGCTCCCCATAGTGTCCGTATCCCACTCAGGGTTCTTGTCATTCCTCTGACGCTCCTGCCCAATTCACTTTCAATTTTATTCAAGATGTTTTATCGGCATGAGATCATTATAACCTGTCTGCCATTTGTTCTGCTGCGTCTCTGGGTTTCTTCATCTCTTCAGCACCATGACATACGCATTATATAACGGACAGGGAGATGTAGATTACTGACCACTTTTGTCTAATCGCTACTTTGAACTAATAACTAAAATACAAACATGACATGTAGGAAACAGAAAACTAGGTTTCAGCTATTGCTATCGCTTATTTCTTTGATGACTCTATAGCTATCACACTCACATCTTTCATCCACTGTAAGTGAAAACTCACTCAAATTCAGCCCCCGCATTCAAAGATAATGTCATTCTTATCAGGCTCTCCTTCTGTAGTGACTTGACTTGTCTACACAAGTTAACCTATAAGCCACTGAGGGGGGCTGACGTACTGGAGTTGGCCCAGTTGACTCGTCTTTGGTGTAATATAATTAAATAAAGAAATAACTTCTCCAAGTTGTTATATAACCATACCTTAGGGCATTTATTGATTCATCATACAGGATTTTCTACCATGCAGACGGTGATCCATATGAACATGTGGATCCTTTAAATGCAAACATACAACGCTCCAGCGCTGCCGGTCAAAAACTGCATGCTTTCACCAGTAATCAACACACCTGTTGTGTGATGACGGTGTCTGCAACTTATACCTTACCCTGGCCCCAACTACTGTGCGTCCTGGGTATTAGCACCAGTGAACATCCATATATACACGCACGAACATACAAACAATACATTATGGCGGTAACACCTTCTCAGTCCTAGCTCTCTGCCATATATGTGTCAGCCATTCCTGCCCTGGATTAAAATTGTCTTCACATGCACAGGAAAGTATTAAGGTGTATGCTACTACAATCCAAACATTTGTTACTGCTTATAGTTCACATTAAAAGCGTTCCACTGGCGAGCAACAAAGTCACAGGAAACAAGAATGTATTTGGCACTGGGTTAAGCGTTAATGACTGTTCATCAAAACGCATCAAACAAACAAGAAAATGGCAATTTTCTGCGTGTCTTTGTCAGTTTAAAATATTGCAGGTTGTAATGGAACAAGAAAGACCAGCTGACAAAGCAGCAGCTCAAGGAGTGTTTGTTGTAGTATTAAAACCACACTTGCTGATCCTGCCGGCAACCACACGTTTTGCTATACCACTCAGGGACTGAAATCTTAAGGATTACATCTTTAAAGTCTTCTGCCTTTGCTCCAATTAATTGTAACTCCCTGCCACTCTTTTAATTTCTTTAAACTTCCTGCTGATGTTTAGTGTCTCTCAGAGGTATTGTGGCATTCCCCACAACTCTCTCCTCTCAGCCCATGGTACTCAAGACATGGCTGGGAGTTCAAAGGTCATCTCGTGACCCTCGATCCTCTAACTTTGTGTCTTCCTGTGCTCCATCAGAACTCCTTTTCAGGCACCGTGAAGTTACTCCCTGGCGACTATTACGTTCACTTTGTTTTGTGTGTTTGTGTGCGCCTCATGTGTACATGAAGTCATGTGTAAGCGAGAGGCTGGCAGTGAGAGAAAGGGGAAATAAAAAGGAGGAATGTTCAGCAATCTGGGATAAAGAGCCACTTTTGGGAGCCATTTTCTGCATTTACTTACATTATAGTTGGCAAATATAAGAGCCACTAAGTAGAGCTGAATGAAATGTCTGCTTTGGCTGTGATGTGATTTGGATCTTTCTGCTTGTATGTGCATTCTGTGGGTGGCTACTGTACTTGTTGTAATGTGGTTTTATGTGAGTGTGTGTGTGTGTGTCCAGCGAGAAGACCCCTCTCCAGTATCAATTAAAGTCACCAGCTCACTCCACTTGCTTCTGTCACCCAGGTTTACCCAGCTCTCTACTGCAGCCAACGCACTAGCAGGGAAAACATTAACATAAGTAAGCCCTCTACTGACAACTCTCTCCCTCTCTATTTCTCTCTCTTCTCATATTGCCCTCTTCTCCACATGCTCTCTTCGCCTTTTTCTCTTTTGCAATCTCTCCCTTGTTCTCTGTCTCTCTCTGGCTCTCCATCCTATGTCTCTCGAGCAGGGAAAACATCATTGTCATGGAGAGAGGGATGACAACAATGAAGCGGCTGCAAATCAGACTGATTGTTAGTGCTGGACCTGGTGGATGGGGAGAGGGCTAATGTAATTGTCCAGGCCCTTGTCACTGTTGATACAGGCTCTTCAGAAGGCGGGGTGATTTAGCTAAAAGCTATCTCTAGGCCAAGTAATTAGACACACCATTCAGGGTGGCATTAGCTTGGGCTGCTGCCACTGTGTTCCTCACACTGTGTGAATACACACACACAAACGCATCTCGCTAAGGCCTTATCAAACCACTCTGGGTGTTATTCAAACCATTAGCAGGGAGCATGGTGTTCAAGGCTGGGAACAAGTGTGTGTGAATTTGTGTGTGTTTATATCCAAGAGAGAAATTCATGCCCGTGGCTCTTTCTGCGTGTGTGTGCACTTGCCTGTTGTGTTTGCCTACATGTATCATCACTATTGGCTGTTTCTGCCAGCTGACACGGGCTGTCTAAGATCGAGTTGAGGTAGTGCAACACACTTGACTTCACTAAAGCATCCTGTGTTCCCCATCTCCTACTGTGACTCCATGCTCTCCCATTAAATCAATTAAAGCAATCCAACACTCAGCTCAAAACAGACGGGGCAGAGCAGAGCAGGCACTGTGCCCCCCCCTGTTCAACGTGTACTTCAGTGGCATTCTAACCTAAAACCCATGGGAATTGGACTGAAGTGTGTTGGATTGTTTCGCTATACTCACTCCAGGATAATGCCTTCTGTAGAGGCCCGTTTTCATTTGAGGCCTTGAGATGAATAACAATATCTCCATTCTGATTTCTATTGTTTTACAGTTGTATGGTCAATCCTATATTGTTGGGAGCATGAATGTCATAATATCGCCTGACAGAACAGTCTCTTACTCTCTGGTTTAAACTATGAATCTACGTTACGTTACTGATATATTTTTATTAAAACTAACTATTAAATGTGTACCCATCTAAAATGTCAAGTGATATAAATAAGACAAAGATAAAATCTGTACAAAATACAGTATATTTGGCAAATATTATGAGGGAAATGGATCGAGCATTTACGCATTGACGACTGGCGCATGGAGTCTGCACCACTCTATGCTGATGATTGGCATATTGGTCCCAATCGCAATCACTTGCTCCTCTGTCTCCTTCCAAAATGAATCAGTAACCAGATAACCAACGTATTTATAAAGATGAGAAGAATCAGGAAGCCGGTAGAAGACAACCCACATACTGTGCAATGGTGACATTCAGCCACTGTGTTAACAGGGAGCATGCTGAGAGCTTCACCTGGGCCCTGGACTGTACCAAGTGCCACGTTTGTTTCTTTATATTGCAGTTAGGTGTGCAAGTTTACTTTAGAGATATTTTGTTCATTTTGTTGCATAGTTAATATTGAGCTTTCTCTCTAGTGTTTATTTGTAGTATTTATTTGTTTTGTCCACCCCATGGCTCTTAAATTAGTGTTTGTCATTTAGTTTGCTATAATTTGACTTCAGTTCTGTTTTGCTGACCTTTTTTAGGACATAATTTAGTTAATAAGCACATTTGCTCTGCCTCAGTGTGCAAACTTTGCATTTATTTAACGATTCGAGGCATTTTGTTTTTGAAGATAGAGCAGCCAGCTATAAACAATGCTCAGTCCATTTTTATATTCATCCCCTGCCAACAACACTACCATTGGAATATGTGTATAAGTACATTTTATCTGTAATTTCCATGATTTTATGGATGAATAAATTGAATTGTACATCTTGAACCGTGAAGTTAATCTTGAGTTCTTTTACTTGAATATTTCTTATATATATTATATATTCTATAGTGTACTTAGATAAAATTATGAATTTTATTTGTAATGGAAAACCTTTATCACACTATGGTATTGCCACTGTGCATTTACTGAAGTGATGGGTCTGAATACTATTATTACCGCTGACCACTACGCGACCAAATCTAAACATGTATGTTGCACTGATGTCAGCCTGTTAAGATGTCAAGCATGGAGACATTCACATATTTGGCCGTCTCAGGTGTCAACAGACAGTAAAACAGTGACAACCACTTTGCAATTCTCACAGCCATAAAAAAAGACTGGTAGCATTGCTGGTGAGTTAGCTTTAACCTGCAAGCATCCGGATGGCCTGAGGGAGGTTTGTGTTTAAGTTGAGGCCAAATGGAAAGCACTAAAACTCCCTCCTAAAAAAAAGAATTCCCCCTCTCTCTATTTTCCACCGTTCACCCCTCTCTCCTCTCTTCTCTCCTCTCCTCCTGCTCTGCTCCCTCTTTATAGGGACACCGGACTCCCTGACAGTTTGTTTTATATTTGACCATGCAGATGTTTCTCTGGGTGACTGACTTTTATAGTTTAGAAAAGATTATATCAGCTTTCCCTGAGATTGTGTTACTGTATTTAAAAATGGAATCGAAACAGGAGGGTGGGGTTGGGGGATTTGTGCATCAGGAGAGGGAGGGGAGGAGAAGGGGTTTGTACTGTAGGTCTCTAATTCCTGGGCCTCCCTCTCGGTCTGACCAGCACAGACTGGACAGGGAGTTATTGGAGAGCAGAGAGGATAAAGGGGGAAGATTGAAATCACAGGAATGAGGTTAGAGTTCACAGCAGCCAGATTTGGCTTATTGCATTAGACACAGATTCTTTCTAATTTCAAAGGACAACACCGCCACTAAATTTGAGGATATTAGTTTTTGATAGGCAGCTGGGGCAAGGCACACTGTAAGAGGGCAGGTGTGGAGGACTACCTTTTCACAATACAGGCAAAATAGCCAGACGGTCACTCCTCTTTCCCTCTGTTCCTTTCATCATTCAAAGTGATCTTTCCGCGCGGTCTGTCTGCATTGTCATTGTATCAGGAAGGTGAAAATACACTTTTTGGAGATGTGTTTTGGATTTCCAGCTCGACTGTCAAATAGCGGGCAACTGTTTTCTATCTACTTGTGTGAAGGCTGGAGTGGCAAAGCAATTTTAGCTGGAATACTGAAGCTGTAATTCAAATGTTACACTATAGTTCAAAGGCAGTGTATGTAGCTGGGAGAAGCTAGCAAAACGATGCCACGGTCATTTTAAATAAAAGGCCCCAAAACAATGCAATGACCTCTACTAGGAAACAGGTTGAACTTTCTGTAATGGCCCAGCAGGAGGGACCGTTAGAAAAGAGAAGGGTTAAAGGACGAGGCAGACAGACATAAGATTGAAAAAATGCATATAATTTATCTGTAATCTTTATATCAGGCAGTCTTCCCCTTTCGTATCGATGTCATGATGAATCAGTTTGGTCATTCATCTACATTCTCACAAAGGGCAAAACCCCATCAGCAGCAACTTCTAATGTTTCCTTATGAAAATATGCAGAATAGCAACAGTAACTGTAATTGAAAGATTAAAGAAATGGAAGGCGGCCATTGAGTCTGGCTCGTTCTGTGGGTCCAAGCGATTTTAATGAGAGATGAAGAAAGGGTGATGTGGAGGTTTTCTTCACAGGTTCGGCCTGTTTGTTTAACAGGGAGCTCAAGTTACGTTCATTAAACCATGGGCTGCTGCTCCACTGTGAGGGTGTAATGCATACGTTATCAGACTGCGTGGCAGGAACAGTTTTGTACTTAACTCTGCATCCCGTCAGACTGCCTGCCTGGTGCACTGGCTGACTCCTTGCTTGCTGGTTGACTGATTATCTGATTAGCAGGGTGGCTGACTGAAAGATCAAAAGACAGGACACGAATGTTACTCAGAGCAAAAATAACATTTCTTTTCAGGGTTTAAAATAGCCTCTCGAAGTCCTTCATCAGAATGAGTAACACAGGACAACAATGCTTCTCCAATGCCAATCCAGCAGCAGCGCTGTCTGGGGTTAATTACAGTTAAGGTTAATTGTCCATCAGTTCCAGTTGTGGTTCTGGTGCATGTAGCAGCATCAAAACAGCTCTTACCATTGGCCCTATACTTACTTGCCGTATGAGAGGAAATTGGGCTTAGCGCTGGTAATTTTCTTGCTGCGGTGGCCCACCACTGCTGAGGAAATGCAAAGGAAATGCTGAAGGACAAGACAATGACTACATAGGCTGTGGTGGACTTACTGGCTCCTTGACTGACCTGATGTCTGACTGACTGGTGGGCAGTCTGACTAATCCATGCTGCCGAAGCACCGCTGCCTCCTTTCTCTCTGCTTGTGAGGTATGATGGGTGCAAGAATAAGGATTACTTCACGATGCTCGACTTAAGATATGTGATACGTACACAAGGGACGTGTGATAGAGTCACAAGTGCAGCTGGAGATACTTCATATGATACCTGTCTAAAATACACAGACTGTGTGAAATCTGCCCCCGAAGTCTGCAAAACCCTGCCTATTTTGGTTAAACTACAGGAGGATTATGCAGACATTGCTCCAAGTTGTCACACCACACTACAAAAAAAAAAAATCACATTTACAAATCGAATTCAAATGTGAAATGAGTGTTCAACAAAATTTAGTTGAATAAAATCACAATCAATTACAATGCTTGCATGTGAGTGTAGTTTAATCCTCTGCCGAGCTTTCTTTTTCAGTACCAGAGACCAGGGTTTGCATCCTGAGTCCCTTGTGTACTTTTGCGTTTTGCGAAAAACTGAGGACAAGATCGTACCTTCAGTTAAATATTAATAGAGTGAGCACATCCTGTCTCCTGCTTCATGTCACTTCTGAGTTTTTCTGAATTTATCCAAGACCGCAATCTGTCCTAAATCTTAACAAATGTGTGCCTTAACATAACCATTACAAAGTGCATTAATGCTTTAGCTGCTAGAAGTGGATATTGTAATGCAAGACAGGACATTGTAGAAAAAACAAATGAAATTTGTCGTTAGTAACATTTAGCAGATACCTTTTGTAAAAACATTTTGCAACTTGGCAGATACATTAGTGTACAGTGTTTCCTCGTTATTTTGATCAAGACTATAACAGGTCGCATTCTGTCAAAGTATACTTACTGTTGCAGCATACGTATAAGCATGATGTAAACAAGACAGTGCTGAAGAGACTCTACAACAATGTGCCCTTTGGCTTAAACTTGACTTCTTTTTCCACAGCCAAAACCACCAAAGTAAGAAGAGGAAAGTATTATGCAGGAATTGGTTCTGCCACCACCTCTTCACTTCTTCCTGCCTTTTGCTCCTTCTTTAGGAAGCAAAGATTGGTAGTTTGCAGTAATGTACATGTAGAACCCAACATGATTGTCTTGAAATAGATGAAAGGGCACGTCTGCCTTGAACTTTGAGTGGCTTCCCTCTTTTTATCATTTCCCGTTCTGTTCACCCCTCCAGGCCTACTCAAAGATGAGGAAGATGGCAGGAGAGACAAAGAGCCTGTACCTCCACCATCTCGTCTTGCCTTTGTAGCGCTCTCTCCATCACTGTTAGTCACACATGATTATGCCCTGTCGTCTGCCGACCAAGTGTTGCTATTTGCCTGTAATAGCATGACAATCAATGTCAATCTGTGCTGGGCTCCAAATGTTGTTCACACTGTGTGTCCTTTGACTATGTGTTTTACATATGATTAGCATATACAGATGTTGCTGTGTCTCCACTCTGTTCATGCTGTTTATACATCCATTCAATCTATAAGATGTGCTGCATACACTGTTAATAATGATCTACATTTTTCCCATATAAATTCCCACTTGGCATAATATAGGCTACATCCAAAGGGTAAACAATTGACAGGCTGCTCTTGTCAAATCAGTTATGTTTCATTGGTGAGTACATTGTTTTGAATTGTTTTCACAATCGATGCCAAAGATGAGAATGAGATGAGGGTTAAGAAAGAAAGGACTGACAGGAGAGGAGGAGATACGAAAAAGAAAAAGGAGAGGAGACAAGGCAGTGAGGGAACAACGTTCATCTCCCCTAAGTGTTTCTGCTTCACCTCTAATCTATGGAAATGTATGGAGCAGATGAAGTATAATTGTAAGGTGGACTTTGACCATTAAAATCTCTCAAGTGCTTGTTGCAGGAGGGGCCAGAAGGAGACCAGGCAGTAATCACCGCGGGTTCACGCCGCTGATGATGGGGAGGGAATTAATTTACCCTGGAGAAAAACAAATTAAGGCTCTACTCAGCTCAGCGCTTCGTCACACAATAGCATATATAAATATTTTATCTTGGGCGATCCAGGTTCGCAAAGGTTTAGTACATCTCCATTTTCACAAGGGCCCGCTCTCCACACTGTGGCCTCGGCTCCCCTCTCGACTCTCCTCCTGATGAGTGTCTGCTGTCCTCTCCTTCACCTCCCTTCACCTCTTCCTCCTTTCACTTTTCCTCACCACCTCTCCATCTTCCAGCAGTGTCTTTCTCACTCGTGCACGGCATTTCTCCTCTCGCGCGCAACTCCACTTGAACTCTCACTGTCTCTTCTCCACACTTTCCCTCCACCTCCTCCAGTTGTCAAATACAAATATCCAGATATTCATTCTTGCCACCAACTTGCGTGGCTCCGATGTCTTAATCCCCTCTGACACAGACGTATCGCCTGTTGACAGACTGTGTAGCGTACACCGTGAAAAACAGGATTCAGCTGACACAGTTGAAAATGTCATAGTGATTTATGGAGCCCTGTATAAATCAAGTTCGGGGCTGCAATGTATTATAGAAACAACTTACTTTTCCTTTTTAAAATGGAACACCGATCCTGTTGGATGTTTTGGATTGCAATAAATTTGCCCTGCAGAAATATGGGGTTTGTTATTTTAGCTTCCATTTTCACTTGCTTTCCAGTTGAACAATAAAAAATAAGAGTGTGTCATACTATATTATAGGAAATAGAATAATATTGTAAAATAGCTTTCCAATGAATTGGCCCTCACTAAGATTGCTGCTTGTAAAGAAATACCTTCAGTTATAGGTCCCCTGAATGCATCTTCTAGCCCACAGTTGGACAGGTACAGTATTTATCAAATTAATAATAATAATTACTGCTGTGTTTATCTTAGAATAAATTCATTGTTTTTGTATATATCAGTAGAAGTTAGCCCTGTGATTGACTGGAGACCTGGACAGGGTGTTCGCTGGCTCTCTCTCAATGCATGCTGGGATATAGAGGTCCAGAAATGGATGGCTGGATGTTTGACAGTCCCCATGGGTCAGTCATAGTTTACCCAACCCTTTTATTAAACGCTGCTGCACTTTCTGTGACTAGTGGTGGAATGTAACTAAGTACATATAAGTCCTGTAAAGTATGTAGAAATTTGAGGTAATTGTACATCTTGAGTATTTCCATTTCTCGTCAATCTATTCTTATGCTGCCCTAGAGGGACATGTTTCAAAGTTTCATTTGTCACATAAGTACAAGAACAGTGAAATGCTTTAAGAAGATGCTCCAGGTGAGGCTCGAACTCACAACCTCGGCATTGCTCTGCAATGTGCTGTCTTATAAGTACCGCGCGCTGACCGATTACGCCACTAGAGCTTGAAGTAATGGAAAATCCTTGAGATATTTACTCCATTAGATTGATGTGACAGCTATAGTTACTCATTACTTTACAAATTAAGATTTACATAGGAAACATACGTTAAGCTTATAAATTATAGTTATTTCTTTAATAGATTAAACTACCTAACAGTGTAAAAAAGAAAAATGGACACCCTGACAAACAGTAAAGAGTAAAATGCTACTTACTCATAACAATCTAATGATATATGTAAAAGCAATGTTTTTATTTCACTCCCAGCGGCCACCTTTACTCTTGATTCAATACATTGCGCTGATAATACTGCCATAAAGTCTTCAAGGCAGGACTTTTACCTCTATCTCTAGTTTTACATATTGAAACGTTTGTTTTTAGTGGAGGCTCTTCCTCCGACACTCTGCAACCTCTGCTGGAGTTACACTGGCCGTGTTGCTGTGCCGCAGTCGTGTCGTTGTTGTTGTTGTGTTGTCGTGTTGTTGTCGGCAATAAAGTGAGGCAATTAGGGCCACAGCAAGACAGTAATGACTGCGGTGCGGAGGGAGCGCGCGAGGGTTAGGGCAACTGGCAACACCCGGCGTGAGAATCTGCACGCGCCCCCGCTCTGCGTGCCGCCTCGCAGCGCTGAGGCTCGCGCTCTAATGAGAGGGATTTAATGGATTTATAGCGGCGGAGGACGCCTGCGTGTCCGCGGGCTCTTGGCTTGGCCGACGAGAAGCGTCTGTAATACTTGGTGGGCCGCCTCACACACGAACCAGAGACAGGGAGAGAGAGAGAGAGAGAGAGAGAGAGAGAGCGGAAGCAAACGGCACCCCCTCTCGACTGCTTTCCCACGTGAACAGGTAGCCCTACAGGCCAGATGCCGCGCGGCGAGAAGAGGATTGTGGGAGTATGTGTGAAAATGTGCGTGTGGAAAATTGTGTGGACATGAAGGTCATTTTCTCACATTATTTCTTTGGACACCGGCACTTTACACGGTAGCATAATCACTGCCACGCGCTAAGCAGATGCAGCCTAATTAATAGGCTGTATAACTGATAATATAGGCAACGTGGTCAGTGTTTGTATTGGCCTTTTGTATTGCATGGATGGACCATAAAAACAGACAGGCCCTCGTGGAAATTCAATTTTTATTTACATTGGTGCATGTTGCTTAATTACAAACTGACTGTCACATTTTCCCCACAGCATTACTCTAATTTAGCCAACACATTTCTGCCAATAAGGCCTTGAATTTAGAGGCACGATTCATGGCTTTGGCTGCTTGTCATTCCTCTCTTTGATCCCACCTTTTCAGACTGAGCTACTCACCACCTGTCACTGAATCACAGTGTCCTCTGCTTTGTGAATCAATAGGCCTAGTCTGCTAATTTATTGTTGATATGTCCATTGATCAAGTGTCCTCATGGGACCAGATAGAGAAACAGCCCTTAAGCCTAGTTAAACTAAATCCTCAAGTAACATCACATCAAATAAATACCATCAAGTGAAATTGCCATGGTGAGCCAAGGCATTATAACTCAAAGAATAGATTAAAGCCTCATTTAGAAACTATTTTATCATAATCATAATGCATTTTTATTACATTTCTGAGTTGATGTCAAGTTGACGAGCAGAAAATGTGATTTTTGTATTTCCACATGCATTCATAATGGATAGCTACTGTGTCAACATTTATATCACTTCTGACATAGATATGATGTCTCCCACACCTCATCTGATTTTAATAAATCACATCAAAATGAAAACACCACTTACAAATCCATAAGCACTTACTGAGTGCAAGTCACAGTCTCACCTCTCTCGCAGGCTGAGGAGAATTTCAGGACAAAAGAAACATTTAGTGTCTGCTTGTTTATTCCCGTGCTCGCTCTGTATTTATTCACTCCTGTCACTCATCTTTTTTTCCTCTCTCCACCTCGCTGTCCCCTGCGGCTTCCTCTCGCCCACAGGCGGTGTGATGGTGCTGCAGCGGAGAGAGAAAGATCTGGGTGACCATCTGAAACCAATTATGGCGTCGCTGCAGCCACCCAGAAACTCAGTGACGGATGGGGATCTTGTATTTATAGCTGGGGTAATTGGCAACACTCAGACATACACACACACACACACACACACACACAAATGTAACTGTCACATACACACAACACATGGAAGTACAAAGAAATAGACAATTTTAAATGTACACAAATAAGGCACAGTTTGTATTTACACTCAGGAGTAGACATCACACACACATAGACACACGTGCGCAGGTCTCACATGCAGCGGAACAGGGGCACACTCCCTCAGTGCATGTCTTTTGCAGTCAAAGTGAGGCAGCCAGTGTTTGAATCAAAAACATTTGTCATGGGAAGACAAAAAAGGCTCAGGGATGGCCGGGGAGGCATGTTTGTGTTTTCCACGGTCTAATCAGAGCCGATGTTTACAGCCGGTGCTGCAGTCAGGACAGAGGTTGTACATCTCGGCTATCTGTCTTAGCCTGTCAGCGCTTCAAACCTGCATGTGAAAACATATACAAAACACATCTGCCTCTTGTTAGGCGCCATAAATGGCTGCAATGGGGTCTACTGATAAATAGTCCAGTCACAACAAATTGGCTACAAACACTGACAAGGAATTGAGGAACTATAAATATTGCGACGTGATGAAATCTTTAAACGTGCTACAGGTATTTTATGAGGGTCCTGCTCCTTTGCCTTTTTATATGTAGTTGGAGGTATTTCTTTTGACCGCTTTCTTCTTTCACACACCGCCTTGTTAAAAGGGGGGGGGGGGACAATGGCACTCTCGCACTGAGCAGGTCCAGAGCTGAGTGTGTGTGGAAGGCTTGGCCGCACTAAAGCTGAGCAGATCCGCCACTTGAGAACGATAAAGAGCCCTGTTACACCCGAACTCTCAGAGAGACATAACCAGAAATTCCTGAATGAATCGGCAACAGACAAGCCCTAAACCCCGTGTAATTACATATTTGGAGTTTATCAGGGTTTATGCGAAAATGCACAAGTTTCCCTTCCCTGGTGGTCCTTAAACACATCCATATGTTTCCATTTCTGCTCCTCCCTCTGCTCTCTCTCCCTCTCTCTCTCTTTCTCTCTCGCTCCCTCTCTCTCTCCTTCCCTCTCTCTCTCCACCCCCCTCCTTTTTCTCCCACCTCCTATTTTCTCTCCATGAAAAATGGCTGCGGCGTACAGATGGATGATATGACCCGTTGGAGTGGTGTTTTCCTATTGTTAAGTTGTTGTTGACTCTCTAGACTCACAGTGGGACAGATCCAGTTTGGTGTTTTGTTGTGTGTCAAGTCCATCAGCGCTGGGCCAGAGCTCTTGGTGGAACTGTGTGCAAACAGAGGAAGCCGCAGCCTGTCCACATCGCACAGACTGGAACACACACACAAATCTGGGGAGGCCTTCTATCGTGTGTGGGCCAGTTTTTTTTTTTTACATTTATTTTCCTCCCCGTCTGCCTCTGTCTCTGTGTGCTTCTCCCTGCTTGAGAAAACTGATCTGTTTTAAAACACGTGCTAAATATTACCATATTTACATTTTCCTGTTTCAAGAAGGCAGCAAAGGGGGAGTGTGTGGTGTGGATTTTTCTTTTCTTTTTTTTTTTTTGCAGTGAAAAGGTCTCAGTCCGGGGTTAGGCTCTGTTTGAAACTTTAAACCTTTTTCATGCTTATTTGTTTTATGATTCTGCAGGGCACTGTGTTTACACTGAGAGTGCAACATCTGGATTAGATAATTTGTTGGGAATTAACCGAGCCCGAGTGCTTATCGACCTCATCTGATTACATCTGTTTGATGTTTGCGGCTTTTTTTCAGCATTCGTTATTTTACAGCTGGCTCACTGGTATTCAGTTTTTGCTGTACATTTCTGTTTGATATGTTTTCAGACAAATGGAGGATTGACATTGTACAGCATTAACCTTGCCTCTAATCACCAGCAGCAGCAGCAGGCCTCTCCATGCACGGTCACATCTCTCCAGTCACAGCAGCACTGGCCTTTCCATAATGGCTTATTCCCAATTAAATTTCCCCCTGGTAATGTTTGACTTTCCAGTGACGCAAGAGGCTGCTGGAGTGGACATGTCAGCAACAATTGCTGCCATGGTTGTGCATTGCACTAAGAGGATACATTAACTGATTAAATCCACAACCCTTCTCAAATAATGATCTAGATCCTGTTTATATTAAATACAGTCACTCATGTAATATAATGAAATGTGAGGAATCGGTGGCTCATAATGACTTTAAAGCAACTGCCATGTCTAAGGAAGGGTCAATTAGTCACTGTTAATACTTTCATCAGGATTGTGTTCATGTTTTATTCTTGCAACATTTGCCTTTCCCTGCTTTCTCTGTGGTATTTCTCCCCCCCATTTCAATTCTTCCCTCATGCCTCCTGTGTCTCTCCCTCTCTCTTGTAATCTCTGTCTTGTCTTGTCTTGTATATTTTATTAGCTGCAGCTAGAATACGTCACTCCGTCGCACAGTTAGTGAGCTGGTTGTCCCAAATAGTTCAACAAACTTGACACAGCCATTAGAATGGCTTGAGCCTAATTGCTCTGCCACTTTAAGTTTACTGGGGCATTTATGCATAGTATTGTTAAACTAGAAATCTCTAATCCTCAGTGAGTGGTTGCATATTTTCATGTATTTCATGTTTTTTTTGTATCGTGTGGACAAGATTGTCTTTCATGTTCAGTGTGAAAATGCAATGTGACTTAGATGATGGCTCAATAAAGGTTTCTCAACTCTAAGCTAATGGACACATGATAGGACATTTATTTCTGGTTCCTATCCATGCTACTGACTTTATCTGTCTAAAACATGCCCCCCCCCTTGGCCTCTGTCGGGCTTTATCTCCTTTCTACGATGCATTACAAAGCTGTCCCCCGGGTGATCTGCCCTGTCCCCTCTAATCTGGCCAAGCTGCCGTGATTCCATCACTCCCGTCGAACCACACAGAAAGATTAGTCCGACTCTGCGTCCAACAGATGTGTCCAACACTTGATTTGTGTGTGTTTTATTGACTCTGGCCATCTGTTAATACAGTTGCTGGTTCCTCCTCTTGTGTTTGTTGATGCACACAGACAGGGGAGCTGAGTGCCAGAAGAAACATTCAGCGAAGGAGAGATGAGAGATAGCGAAAGACAGAGGGAGAGAATGGAGGTCGAGGTAGGAGGGTGATATTTCATAAAAGGCTGCTGGTTTAAGTGTTAAAACCTGCGGCCTGCTGTATTCCTGCATATAGAACAGAAGCATTTGTCCTTGGTTGTGGATTAGTTGGACCGTTGATTCAGCATAGCAGACAAGCAGCGTTAGTTGATGAATGAGTCTCAGATGTTCAGTGCTTTCACAAAATAGTAAGAGCTTAAATTCCTTCACTAGGAGGAAAGTGAAATATTGCTTTTAGATATCTGAAATTCCTCACAGTACCATTCCTTAGATTCCCTCTCAACACTGAAGGCACATAAGGAGCAGTTGCTGTCAGCATTCCTTGGACTGTCCATTTGTGTGTGTGTGTGTATATCTGTGCATGTATCTGCCTGCGTATGCTTATGCGCATTGCGGGGATTTCTGGCCACGCAAGAGGATGATAATGCCTAACAGTTGCAGTCACTTGTGTTGGGTTGTTGTCTCGTGTTTTCTTCGACATTCCGTCTGACTCCTTGTCTTCCTCCTTTCTGTGTCACTCCTCCTCACGGCCTTCACTCCCATGGTGTCCTTTTCCCTCTCCTCCTGGCTCACATAACATTTCTGTGGATGTCTTGGAAGCCACGGAGCTTATGAAAACGTTTGCCTCGCATTAATTATCCCCCGTCTTACTAAAATGCCTAAAAGGTGAGATAGATTACATTAAAGCTTAACCTACTCACTCAGCACGAATTACATCATTTAGTCACCACAATCTCAAATAATATTTTCACTCTGATCCGTTTCATCTGTCCTCTTCTTGCTGACTGCCCTCCTTCCCTGCATTCCTCCCACTCGTCTCCTACGAAGCTGCCTTTTTACCCACTGAGTGGAAAGTTGAGAGCGGTCTGCATTTAGCTGCCTTGCTCTTTAAGACAGCAGCGATGTTGCTTCTCGCTACCCTCTCTGCCGTGTCATGATGATGTGATTTCTTAACACTGGCGTCACTCGGCCAGTTGAAACCCCAGAACTCCATGTGAACCTGCTGAAAGGGAGGTGGCGTCCCGCCCGGGTAAACACAGTATGAGGGGGAGCCAGGGACGGCGTAGCCTGTTGGTCCTCAACGTGGAAGAAAAAATGTCCAATAACTGGGCCTGTGGGTTTCGAGCGGGGCCAAGGCTAACCCTAACACAGGCGCGCTGGGAGCAGGCATGGGAGTGAAGTTGGATCACAGCTGCTCTGAGGGCCGTATAGGTAACAGACGGGATTTGGACCTGGGTCTTGCAAACAGGAAATCATTTCCAGGGGACAGTATCCCCTTTGCAAGGCAGCAAAGTTTTAATACACTTCTAATTCTACCTACCAAGTAGATTTTCTCAAAAATATTGCTGCAATAACCTATAAGGAAGTGATTCGGGATTATGTGTATGTTATTGTTTAATGAATTGCGGTTTTAAATTACATGTTAAACTGAGTAAACTGAGAGCAAATTGACCTCAACTCTACAAGGGAAACATTTGAGCTTTACATGGTCATGCACTGCTACTTATGTGTCCTCCCTTCGTCCTGTACATTCACCCCTCTGAAGCGCTGTGGATATTGCCCTTCATGCTTTTGACCTCACTGACTCTCTGTTCTCCCCTTCAACTTTGACCATTGAAGGGGGTTTCAGCACAGTCCAGGCAAGCAGCAGGGGTTCACGGGAGAAAAAAAAAAATTCCCACACAGAAAGAACACTGTATTCAGAGCTAGAGGTGTTAACAGTAGTTGTGTCTATGTGAGGGCTAACACAGCCAGACCTAGGGTCACATATTCAGAAATAATTCTTATTGCATATTTTAACCTGCATCTGGTGGGCTGTGTTTATCCAGCGAGACTAACTCAGATAGTATCAGTAAGATAAGAATATATAATTGACTTTCAGAAACCTCCACCCAGTACCTGCAGGATTAAACTGTATATCCATGTAGACAGATATAGGAATGCCAAGCAGTGTTTGTTTTTATCCATGATCATGGCAGGGAAATAGAAAAACGCTGGTTTAATGCCTATAATTCATAACACAATATGACTTTAGTGTTATAATTCAACTTTCTAACAAAATTGCAAACATACCAAATTCATTTATGCACTTTTTAAGTCATGAATGGCTAAATAACTTGTCAAACACAAAGCACCATTTAATGGTTGGAAAAGATCTTTTACCATGCAATGACGGCTGTTAAATATACTTTAAGTTATCCACTCTTCCTGCAGTGGCCAACCGTCTTCTTTGTCATCGTGTTTTAGGAAATAAAACCCTTTTGAAGTTGCTCTGGTTCACCCCTGTGGCCACTTGCTCCATGTCCCAGTGCTACCTCACAACCTCCGGGAAGCAGTTAATGCTTTAATTGGCACTTAATTAGTTAATTGACCCCAGCGTTGTTGGGAAGGGGGGGTAACGGGGTCACGGGGGGGCTTGGGGGCACAGGTGAGGGTGGAGAGGATTGGCCCGTGGTGCTTCCTGTGTCACATCACCAGCGGAGGTACCCATCAAGTCCTTTGAACTGGGACACAAACACTGGAAACACTTTCATCGGGCCGATGTGTCATCACAGCCGGGTCCCATGTATATGTATGGGACTGTCTGAAAATATACAAAGTCCAATTTGCCCGGGACAGGCCAACCTCAGGATAATGAATCACATGTGATGTGTATCTGATATGCAGCCTGAGTCATCACCAGATGTTTCGACAGGATTACTTCCAGTTCTGGAGAAGAACAGTGGATTTTCAAAGAGAAACCAACAACACTCCATCCATCACGAAAGACAAAGAAACGAAGTCAACAAATGTTTGCCGCCACGATGAGTAAAATGCGAGAGTTTATAAAAATTTGGTGCTGGAATGCTCTCAGTGCCTATGGAAGGCAGACCAAAGTGTTTCTTATGTCTATAATTGGGGGTACACATGCCAAATGAGAGGATTTTTGAGGTCAAGTACAGAAGAGGAAGTAACTTGGGCACCAGGCCTTCAGATAAAAGCTTACAGGTGGAACTAAGTACAGTCCTACATATGTAAGCAAGCTGTGGCGCTTGTTTGTTCTGGTGTCTGTTTGTATGCAAAAAATGCAGCTCCCAGCGCCATAATGTGTTTGCTCAGTCAAAGCATAGCATGTACTCTGGATAACATTCCCTGTCTCTTTCACTTGGCAAAAACACGTATGAACCTGTGTGAATTTGTGAACCCATGTGCGAACCTCTGACATACCCACACAAACACAGAGAAACGCACACACGCACCTCTTGTTCTTCCTCACATATGCTTGTTGATTCTCCTCTGTTGTTCACTCACACGTAAAATGATTCACATCACTTGAGCTTACAACTTACCTCGGGTCCCATCCTGCTTGTGGTTTCCTTAGAAATGAATAATAGTTTTTTTGGGACTTGCGTGGGGTCTCGATCTCTGTGTGAATCTGTGTGTGGGTTCCTGCATTTGCCCCTGTGTGTTTGCACCCATGTGTGTGCATCAGAGAGGGACGCCCAGCAGGCAGTGTTGTTGTAGGTGAGGGTGAGGAGCCCCCTGATGGGCAACTGTGGCAGAGGCCAGCTTTGATCAAAGGCCCAAGAAGAGAAGGAGAGAGGGGAGGGGAGAGCAGCAGGCCATCCAGAAGAGAGAAGCAGGGCTGCAGAATGGGGGACCCGGGATGATGGTGTCCTTAAGCCCATGGCGGGACCCTCCAACAACCAAGAAAAAAACACCTGCTTCTCTACACCACACTGGGTCCAACTCACTGCAATATACTCCTCTGTCAGTTATGAGATATTGTAATTTGTTATGTTTGAGGAAGTTAGTGTCGCGAATGAGTGCCAAGAGTGTATTCAAAGTGAATTTTCTTTCGTTATTAATTTCCTTTTGTAACATCTCGAGCACCGCTGACAGCATGCCAAATCTGACTCCATTTCTGCATTCACTTTCCTCCTCTGATGAGTTGAAAAAAAGGGGGTGCATGCAGGAGTTTTCCAAATAATTGAATCATGTATTTATACAATAGGCTCTGGGCAGTGTATTGATTGTCGACAGATTGAGTTACGCTGAGAATCTGTGGGAAGTCTCGCAAAAGGAGACAACCTAACCAAGGGCATGTGTGCAAGGAGCCGTGTGGCCAGGCAAATGTATTCAGAAAAAATTCATGTTGCTTAGGTCATTCTGACTTCACGTTTGCCTTGAGGGAGATGTGTTTAATTTAGGCCCTCAGTTCTTCCAAATACGATGCTTTTATTCTGAACTCTGGCTACTTAATTTTGCTTTTTAATTTTATTTTGCTCCTGATCATATTGAGTTGAGGATTATAGGGGTACATTTTATGTGTAAAATTATTTATAAATTTTATTTCATTTTTCAAAAATGTTTAGCAAAAATAACTATGTAAAAAAAAAAAAATATATATATATATATATAAAGAAAGAAAGAGAAAGAAAGGAAGAAAATGTCCTGGAAATCAAAGGAGACACTTTCCAACACTGGTGTGAATTTGAATATTTCATTGTAATAGATATTGGCTGATACAGACAGGGTATTTATAGCAACTCTTGCCACATCCTGGAATGTCTGCCAAGCTCGAGAGCTGAATTATTACATTTAAAAATTAAATAAACTCATAAAAGTCTTTTTGAAACACGGGGTCGTGCAATCTTCAAAAAAGCCAGTTTTCTCTGCCAAGCACAACTACAAACATCCCTCCAAATCCAGGATTCATTGGCCGTGATGCATTCTGAGAGAAAATTTAATTTGACAAAATAAATGAATGCCAGTGCACCACTTCAACAGGCCTGTTAGATGTAGGCTAAAATATTTATTAAATGTGTTGCTTATAAGTATATAACTTTTTTCCTCTTTGGTATAGGGGTGCTGAATGTCATAATAAATTAATGACCAAAATGTCTTGTTCTTCCTCTTGTTATTATTATTATTACTATCATTATATTATTATTGTTATTATTATTAGCATTATATTTTAGCCCACTATAAGCTGGTATACTGTAGTTTTAATTGAATTAATTTATTAGCACCATTTTAGTTTTTTAACCTTCTAATTTATTTAAGTAAATAATAAATTATTAAGATTTATTTTGAAATTATCTGTTAAGATATGCTTAATTAATGGAGCATTTGAATCAGAAATTTATTATTCAAATCAAATAGCTCAAGCAAATTAAGTAAACGTAATAAATATAAAAAACTTCAGATTTTTTAAAAATCTTTAAGAATTATGTAATGGTCAATGCATTTTGTTGGCCAAGGAGTTTATGAGTCTATGAATCACACAGCAGCGTCGGTGACTGTATGGAAATGGAGAACATGTGTTTCAGCTTTGACTGCGTGATGCAGGTTTCATGCCGTTGTGCGATTCTTACAATGATGGAGAATTGTTTTCTTGACCCCTTCATTCACCTGCATAATGTCGTTTTTTTTCTGTATTATAATGAATGATGTTTAAATAAGGATAAAGACGGATTAGGGCAGAATAAAAAATGAATGAAATCCGGCCTCAGCTGGACATTGAAAATGGGTGTTAAATAGTCAGATCAGCCTTTGTTGGCAGGAGAAATACTGAATATAGGAGTAAAGTTATGATAAATGAGTGGGGGCTGCTGCTCTGTGCAGACAATTAAAGGCAGCCTGATGACTGTAATTTTCCTTACAGTTTCACGCGTGTCATTATGCATCAGAGTAATGGTCGCATCATTGCGCTGTACAGTTAGAGCCTCCCCATTTGAGCCATGTACGTGTCATGTGGCTCCACATTTGTCCCTAAAATTCTCTTTAGGATACTCCACATTTCTGCAGAAACAAGCAACGTTTAGAATCAGATCAGCTCATGCCGTAATTTTAAGTTTAAAGTGTATTTGCATTTCATAAAAACAAAACCAGCTAATTTTGCCATAATTTCAGTTGCTTAACAAAATGGCATTTTTGTGAATGAATGCGTGACTACGTGTATATTTTCAGGGCTCTTCTTCACTGATGCTAAAACGGACATTGACTTACATTATAATTATGGCTGTGTTGATCTCCATAGAGAGAGAATGACGCTTGTCGGGCCACAAGCCCAAGCCTGCTGCTCTGCATGCAATGGGAATTGCTGGCCCTGTGCAGAGCTGTTTAGTGTGGTTTCAGAGGAGTACCGATGCCATATGCACTGCCCGTCCTGCATGATGCATGCGCGCCTTGTGGGGCATACTAAAAAAGAAAAACAACAATTAGACATGAATGTGTGTGTCCAAACAAACGAATCAAAAGGCCGTTGTGTTTGTGGGAAGATGACTGGTGGGGGAGAGATCTTCCCCCTTCTCTCTTTCTGTCTGGGCTGACCCCGTGTTTGAGTCCTGCGGTGCGAGGCAGAGACACACAGATGGGCTGCAGTCTCCCTTTCTGTCGCTCCTCTCGCTCTTTCATTATCTGCCTTTTACTCCCAGTTCAATTCATATGAATACATGTCCAGCTTAATTCAACCCAATAACTCAATTCAGGCCTCTTCAGAAGCCTATTTGGTGCTTCAAAATGATGTTGTAAATTTAAAAACGTGAGATAAAAGTACAAACATGTATCTACACAGAGTAAAACAAAAGGTGAAAAGTGCATAAAAACGTCTTCCTGTCTGTCTCCCTCCCTCAACAAACGAACAGCAGTCAGTCAGTCAGTCAGTCAGTCCACGCCTGTCCCAGACAAGCAAAAATACCGTGTTGTTATGGTGTTCCTGCAGACACGTGAGGATGTGGTTGCGCTCCATCAAATATAATAACAGGACCAAACAACTGTCATGCTTAGGTCATATTGTCCAAAAACAATATGACACATGATGATTTACTTAAGATACTGCCCATGTTTGAAAATGGAAATTGTAGCAAGAATGCAAACTAAACAATAAAATAAACAGCAACGGTGACAAGATATAATTAACTACAATTGGAAAGATCCCAGAGACTAACAGCAATTTTAGACAGTATTTGATATCCCGTAGAGAAACTACTATCTGGCCTGGATTGAAAAATTTTGTGTGATTTGTGTTTTTATTTAGCCAACATTTAAAAATTGAATGTATGATGTAGTAGTTTCAGGGTAAAATCAACCCCACTATCTTGGTTAGATGCGATTTGAAATAATTTTAAAGTAGCAAACATGTGTTTATCACAAACTAGCAGTTTTTAATGTGTGAAATCTCAGCACAGCCTGTGTGGGCCTGCAGCGGTAAAAACCTCACGTCCCGTTTAGCTCTGCTGTCTCGACACCAATCTGTCTGAGCCTCAGCTCATGGTTTCTGTCCCTCTCAACCCCCCAAGCTGCTCAGAGAAGGTATAAAGCTCTACAAGTACACCGCATCTGAATAGACTGGGGGCCAACAAAGCAGTGGAGCTGCGGGGCCCCAGCCGTGCAGGGTCTGTGTTTGCAAGCCTCCGGTGGTTGCGGCGAAGCGGTGCATGGGGCTCGGGGGCTCCCACTGCATTAGGCAGTAATAGGTTTGGGATGACTTAAACGATTTGTTGACTGGGACAATAAATCTGTTGTGTGTTTCTTGGCATGCTGAGGGGAGGATTACAAGTTGTCACACAAAGGAATGCAAATTGCAAGCCAAACTCTCCGAGAGGCCTGTGGAGTAGCCAGCTATTTAGAGCATTTGTGCGGATCTGTGGTTCTCTCTCTCACTATTTTATGTTTCTCTATTAGTCCTAATAACTGTGAAGGGCCTGAGAGTAGCCACTGTATTCATCTCAAATCAATGGCTTTCCCGCACCAGGCCCTATAGACCTCTGCATTTGCATTCTATCGAGTGAGATGACCAGCAGGACAATTGGCGTTAAGTCTCTTTCAGGCGGCCAAATGGAAATCTTGAATCCTAAATGGCATTTTCTCTCTGCCCTTTTTCTAAAATCCACTCTCCATATTATGATTATTTCCTGCACACAGTTTCTCACTGGTTGAACTGGTTGAAGAGGCCAAAGGTAATGCATATATATACATATATATATATATATCGATACAAAGTTGTTTTTTTTAATTTCTTTTTTTAATTTGCGTGCTTATTTATGAGGTCATTGATTCACCTTTGGGTCATAGTACACCCTTTAATGATTTCACTGAAGCTGAGTTTGCAGTTCTCAGTCCTCTCTGCAGAGATGTGGCTTCTGTCTTTATTCATACCTCCTCCTAGTGCCTGCAGGGTGAAGTACAGGGACAGCACAGCAGCCTCCTAGATTTGAGCGCATCAGCAGTAACAGCAGGTCAACCCTGAGTGAAAGAACAGTAGCAGGATTATTCTCAGTGATCATGTGTTATCCATATTCTGCTTGCAACAGACAAGACCGGGCTATAATAGTCTACTTAACAGGAACTTGTTTGAGCACTGTCAGAAAGCCTCACTTTAGTCTCTTTCTTTCTTTTTTCTTTCTTTTTTTTTGTTTCAGTGTTCCTCATATTAAATCAGACTGTAGTCTGTGCACTAGCTTTCTGTTAGGCAGGCAGCAAATGCCTGAGGCCGGGTGGACGAAACCGCAGGACATGGATCAACACAGGGATAGCGGAATTATTCCTCTCAAATCCCAGCAGTAGTCGGTCTGACCTACCGCTACTTGAGCTGAGAGAAATTACAGACAGCAGAAGCAGCCGGATCAAGTTACTGTAGTGCATAAAAACTCATACATACAAACTGCTGCTAAAAGTCGAAGGCTAATGAATTCTGCCACAAAATGAAGCCCCATTAATTTTCATATATTGCAAGGCACACACTACTGTAAGCCAGTGGAATAACATAAACCTGGTTCATAAATTAATTTCTGCAAGAGTGACAGATTTGCTTACACATAGGATTTTTTTTATCAACAATAATATTAATTATAGGCTAAAAGTAACAATCAGCTCATTCAACAAAAATAAAAGTAAGTTATTATAAGACCAGTTATTAGTCTGACTTTGTGTGGGTTCAGTGCTCAAATATCTACATTACCATACAGCAGATAGTTTAAAACAAGGCCTACTGCATATAGAAAAATAATATTATTTTAAAATATGTAAAAATGAACACACACAGGCTCAACATAATAATCCACATTCAGTGTGTGAGTGTGTAAGTGTTTTTCACAGTGCTGAGTTATGCACCATGTTTTATCCAGACAATATTCTGTTCCAGGTTTTAATCTTGTAAACTGAAGCTGCTTCAGAGGCTGATCACCTGATTCCTGTAATGAGCGCCGATGGTTGATTCATAACTGCGATTGCAAGAGCCAGATCTATGTTTTGACTGAGCGGAGGGGTGTTTTAATTGGCGATCAGTCTGGAAAGTGCACACACACACAAAAATGCACACACTAACACACATGCACATCACTGCTACAATAGTCCTAATGCATTGTTTTCATCTGTTCGCCAAAGGTTACCATACCTATGTGTCTTCTCCCCCCCGCTACTTTACACTGCACAGCAGAGATAGTTTAATTAAAGAACAATATTATGTTAGGGCAGCTGCACTCCTTACAGTGAGGAATGCCCTGTTTTCAGTGCTGCGTCAGGAGAGAAAGAGAGCATGCCGCCTACACTGGCAGCTGCTTACCTTCCTCTGGCTTATATGGCCCATGCGCTCTCAATAGCTTTTAATGGTGTGATCGTAAAACATCTTGTCGCATAAGGGAGTGAAAATTATGTTTTACAGCCCCCCCAGCTTAAAAAGATGAGCCACAATATTGCCCCGCGTAACTTTTAGAAACAGGCCCAGTGTATGCAAAGAGTTGCATAATGCCAAGGACAATTATAAATAAAGTTTATTATTATTATTTTCGAATACACACTTCAAGGCGGAGTGTGTGTGTTCTGGCGTGTATCATAAAGTGGGTACTTAAACACAAGGCCGCAGACACGGACATAGATACAGGCTGCACACGTAGGCATGAAACACACTTACAGGACGACAACCAGCACACACATACATGCACAGAAATGAATGAATTGATGTGTAGCAGAGGAGAGAGATGTTATTCACATTTAAGAAATATCTTGGGCATCCTTGAGCAACAGAGAATACTCAATGGGCTGTTGGGGGGCGGGGTGGGGTGTGGGGATTGAGCCACCCCTGATCTCCTCCTCTTTTTTAAGAATCTTTTTACAAAGACAAATGTAGGGTTTGCATTCACTGGTTATTAATTTGCTTTCCATTATCCTCCTGCATTCAATGAACACTGGTGTTTGAATGCTGATCTGTTGGCCAGGTGAAACCCGGTCGGCCACATGATACGTGAGGCCAGCCGAGAGGGCGGGTCGTTTAAACAAGATTTTTTCTTTTTCCTAATCAACATGATCGTAACCCCTGCCGAACAAAGGCATGAATATCCATTTCCAAGGAAAAGGGTGAGTGCCCTCTCCATGCCCCCCTCACCCTCCCTGTCCCTCGGTGTACTGTACTCGTTGCCCTGGTAACCCCATGGGCAGAATGCAGATCAGGGGGACCAACGAAGCAGCCCTTGTCTCCCTTCACAATTCACCCTGATGATGACTAACACTTTTGTTCATGGAGAGGGCAGGTGGGAGTTACAATACACTTCAAATCATTGCCCACCCGAGATCTCCCCTTTACTCACCCGCGCCAACCCCCCCATCCCCATCTTTCTTTCTTTCTTTTTTCTTACTTTTAATCTTTTTAACATAATCTCTCTTCCTTTAACGCAATCTCTGCATGTGAATACTCAATTTTCCTTTGTTAAATATCCGTGTTTTGTTCATCCTTCCACTCAGGGACGACAGAGTCCCACAAAGCTCACTCACAGCATACGTGATGGCGGTTTGCGAGAGGTCAGTGTTATCTAAACAGACCCATTGGGCTATTTGCTATAGCACCCTCCATCAGGCAGGAAGCTCTGAGGAATCAGCCCATCACTTCAATCAGCCACGATAGCGCACAATGAATTTATAATGGCCAGAGCAGGGCGAGGAATGAAATCAGATCAAAACCGAGAGACGGAGAGAGGGAGAGAGAAAGAGAGGGACAAAGAGGGAGAGGGGTTCAGGAGGACGAGGGAGCAAAAGGTGGAGCATAAGAGAGAGGAGCCAGAGCAGAGTTCAGTTGTGGTCTGTGTCAATGACCACTATGTGGGGGAGTGTGTTGTTTGTTTGTGGTCTGAAACAAACAAGTGATTGTTGAAAGTGAGGAAATGGACTGTGACTGTGTTTGACAGTAAACTGTACAGTGCATGTGTGATGGCTCCAGCGGAAGCCACACTACTAGATAAAAGTTACAGTAACCCCACACCCGAGCACATTAGTTCAATTATATATTATCTTGATTTGCAGTATTAGACAATAACGACACATTGCAGCATACTCATGGTTTATTTAGTTGACAGTTCACTGGTCATAGGTAACA
>JAVQJF010114403.1:0-47335 GCA_036023855.1 Gadopsis marmoratus
GTAACCTGACCTTGCTCAAGGTTACCGTGTTTTAAATTTAAAAGCTCAAGGGCTTCACTGTGTAGACTTAGCAGTGCATAGCATCCAATACTGGTTGTATCTAGTTGAGGTGCAGCTGGATTTTAAGAGCCTAAATGCATCATATTTAATAAGCTGACCACATGCTGTAATAAACCCTCAAAAGCCCAGACCGCCGCCCGCGGCCAAAAAAAGCCATGGTTTCAAATGTTATCCACATGCTTTAAAAAGTCAGGTAAAGGGAAAATTTCAGCGGTATCACATTTGTCTCGTTTGGACATTCAGAGGCTCTACAGTGGACATGTTCTGCAGCATTGATTCGTCAGGGAACGCCACATTGTTACTTCCTCTGGGTCAAGCAGCAGTGGTTCTAGACGCTTGGTCCCACCTTACGTGTTCTGATAGGGTCAAAATTTAAATGTCCAGGCTTACGTTTATCCATGACACTGCCTACTCTACCGATCATCGTAGGCTTTGGTCTTTTGAACCACCAATCAACATGTTTTTTTGGAATTTCGAATAAACACAGAGGAAGGTCAGCAGACAAAAAATCACCTGGAAGTCTAAAACATCGAAGAACAACTTTCTAAATAAAATTCTTTTTTTTAAAAACTTCCTCTGGTTCTGTCTGAGTACACAGTAAAAAAAAGCGCCAAATAGTTCCAGGATTTTCATTTGTTTTTTTTAATTCTGGTAAATTCATCCAATCTCAGACAAAGCAAATGTAAAATTGGGACTTTAAATGGACCAATACTGAAACTTACGTTTCTCCTGAATCAAACGATGCATGGCACTTGATGCTGACTGCCAGAATAGGTTAGAAAGACAAAATAATTACGGGAGAGTCAGGCGCGACCAAAACGTGTTCCAGGTCTTTGAGGGTTACATGAAAACTACTATGACAGATGAAGGTAGTAGAGTACAAAGTCACCACACTTCCCTCTGCAAGGTAGTGGAGTAGATGTAGAACAAGCACCTCAAAAGAACTGTACGCACAGGGCTTGGAGTGCATTTATTTAAAATGTGTTCCACCACTAGTTAAATACGTTACAGGCGAGGTCATATATGACAATACAGTAGTCTGATCAACAGCGTATCCGATCAGCCCGAACTGTGTTCCTCCACACTCAACCACAAGCTTGATGCCCAGAGACGGATAGAGACAGAGCGGTTCCAGGTTTGAGCTATAAAAAAAGGGTTCAAAATAAGAAACACTCAGCTGTCCATAACTGGGAAGAAGTTGCCTACATAGCAACATTAAGTCTCCTTGCCTTTTGAAGTGGAATGATCTTACGCTCACTGAAGTGCGCTTTGCCCGCTTCATCTTCCGTCTCTATGGCCATTTTCCCTCAGCGTCTCTCCCTCTGCTGCTCATTTAGCATAATGGGACTTTCTGCCCATTAGCAGCCAAGAAGGGCCGCGCGCTCGCACAGTCTACTGCCGAGTTCAGCTCCACCAAGACACGTTCTCGTCTCTTTCTGCGGAGCACATCAATTCATCAATGCCTGAGCACCGCGTCGCCCTGTGACGCAGCGCCGACATTGCCAGGGTTTCAAAGTCGGTTTGCCCAACGCACAGCTGTGGTTTTATGTGCCGAGTTCATTTTTTGCTTCTGTTGGTATCCGTCTCTGAGATTTCTGCTTCCTACGCCAGTACAGTGGAGATGACAGTGGCAGCTGTCATTTGAAATTCTCTGTACCACAGAAATAGTCCCTATGAAAGCGGTTGACAACGGAGTTTTTAAAATTATATTTTTTCGCAGCTTCGAGGAGCAACAAATGAAATCCCCTCCCTTGCGTTGGGGTGGAGACAGACGTTTCAGAGGGAAATGCCTCGAGATCTTGGCACACGAAACCAAATCGATTTGCACGGATTGATACTGTGCCACTAGGGGTGAGCGAAGTGTGTCTCCTGATGTCGATGCTGATGTGGCAACTCGGCGCATCTGCCGTTACAATGTCCTGATGCAAAACCGAATTTAAAGAGGCACTGCGTGTTTTTATGACTGCACTGTGATGAACCTTGCAAAGCCAACTGTTTGGGACCTACCTACGCCGTGAAATGTATATGAATACCACGCCTCCTACAGGTGGTGATCCTACATCACATTTGCTGGGAGAGAGGGGCTCCAGCTGAATTTGAAGGCGTAGCTACACTTAAAATCTGTGCACAACGCTACTGCTGGGATCGTTTTTATGCAAGGTAATGTGAGACCGGGGAGTTGTGTGGTGCTAAAAGCGTCCCGCCGTGACTTCTGCTAATAGTGGAAACACAGACTTTTATAATGACTTCGATGAAGAAGCTGTTTATTGTGGGTGGTTTACTTCCGGCTGATACCTGATCTGCTTAATAAGGTCAGTATAGGATCTGACTTAAAAGTTTTAGGTTGTTTTTTTTTGTCTTTTTGCTGTCTGTGGAGTATTACGTGGTTGGATTGGTGTGCCACATGATCAGTCGATGAATTCTTTTGTCAGTCAATCACTATTTTAGTCATTTATCAAGGAAAACATGTGAGGATGCTTTTCTCCATTTTTATATCTGTGAAATTTGAATATATTTTGGATTTTGGACTGTACAACCGTTCTGAAGACATGACATTTGACGTATTTTGTAATATTTTATAGACTCAAAGAGTTGTCGCAATTGTACTTTCTATCATACCTGTTAAAAGTCAGTACAGGAGGAGGACTGATCTATTATATACAGCACATTAGAGTCATAAGAGCCTTCTTGTTGTCTGTAATTAGGCCGGTAGAGATGGTAATGGGAGCTAATGGATTGCTAGACAGCAGCACCAAAGTGCCAAAGAATCAAAGGAAGACAGTGAATTGCCTTATGAAATATGCATCAATGACAGTGAAATAAAGACCAAAGACAAGCTGTGTTTGTTTGGGGAACGCGGTGGAGTGCTGGTTGAAAAAGGTTGCCATCTTGCCATCTTCTTTTACATTCACACCAGCTGTCGATGAAGGCACGAAGCAGCTTTGATCAGTGAGAGGAGGTGTGCAAAGGTTGACGTTACAGATGTGGACCTGAAGGCGACTGAGGCTGCCCGCCTGCTTGATTTACTTACTTTTCATCGGGGACTTTTATTTTCTGACGCTTCTGTTCGGAAAAAATTGAGAAAAGCCACGATTTGTCTTCAAAGTGTACCTTTGTCAGACTTTAAAAAATTGTTAGGATTGTTCAGGGACGTTTCCTGTATTGTGGGCTGTCTCATTCTTTTAATAATCTGATCACATGATTTGTATACAAACCCCACCAGTGTGTGCAGGTGGTGAATGTAGAACAGCAGAGCGCAGTACAATGCAGTACATCAATCTCTGACAGACTCCAGTAAACAATGAAACCTTCATGAATAACTGCTTCCAATTGTTCCCCCTGATGGAGTCACCAGGATTACCAATAAACTGCGGAATACGAGGCTGTCTGCGCTGATATTTCCTCCTCCACAGTCCCACGGTTACCAGTTCTCAGTGAGCTGTTAATTTCTGCTCGCCGGAAACTCGAGATTGACAAAAGTGCAAACTCCAAAAGTCAGCGTTTGCACAGGGCGCCTTGGGAAGGAAATTCAAATAGCACAGTTGATGCACCTGCGACTGAAGCTGCTCATTGTCGTCACTAATTTATCACTGGAATTTCAGGCAACACAGGTGTTCAGAAAGTATATGCGGGTCTGGAGATTACTGCTGGAGGAGCTGATTCGCTGGATGTCTGGAGATCAGTCACGGAAAAGATGTGAAAACAGCTCAAGTCAGGGACTATTTTTGGAGGTTTGCCTAAATGCATGGCAATTTGACACTTTGAAAAAGCTCACACATACGTGAAAACACATTTAAATATTAACCATTGCTGTTCAACATAGCGATGAACGTCACAATCATCCACAGCAATAGAGAGAAACCACTTTTTCACACATTTTCTTGGTTGTTGTGATGTCGATGAATTCAGGTTAAGCATTGGCTGAAGTTAAGTCGGTCAGCTGTGACTAGATAATTAGCTCTTATTATATTTGCGTGATATTTGTTAGCTAGCTAGACTAAAATTAAAACTTAACATGCTGTTCATTAAAACTAACACCAGTTGCGTAGTTATTTATAATAAAGCATCATAAACCCCATGACACAGGCAGCTATTCATAACATTAGGAGCCAAAAATGTTAATACAGGCAATATAGGCAAAGGACGAAGGCGGAATCTAGAATGTGCACGGTTTAGTATAGAGCAGCAGAATGTGGTAGTACACATTTTTAGGACGTTATTTCGATCTCAAACATTTTGACTTCTACGTCAGGGGCCCAGCAGGTAGATCTCTGCACTACTTTACCATCTTACTCTTTTCGTCTCTTTTTGTGAAAAGGGGCCTATGAAGTCCCCGGTTGTGCCAGTTACAGGCCACTCCAGCTGTACCAGAGACCTGTTGATGTTTCCCGAATGTCCACGGCCGCTGAGAGAGCTCGATAAACGTCAGAGACGGCCTGATATCCTGGTATTTCGGCCACATCCACCCCCAGGTGCACGGCGTCGGCAGGGGGCCTCAGAGAGAGTCGAACTCTGCCAGCTTCGCTGCTCCAGGCACGCTGTCTGCCGTTGAGCTCATGAATTATTGAAGCCTGTCCCGTCGCTCTGACCCTAAACTGTAGTTAGTTGTCGCTCCAACACTTGTCACCGTGATACACTCTGCAGGAGCGTTGAGGGTTGAGATGGAGGGGGGCCTGGGCGTGAATAGTCCACGTTGTTCCTTTAAGACGGGAAAGTGGAGGAGAGCAGGGTGGAAAGAGCCAATGAGGCACCTTGGACGAGGAGAGTTGTGCTGCGGGGGATAAGGGGGAGGGGAGGTGGGGGGACACTTGAGAGAGTCGGCGAACGGACGAGAAAGAGTGAGGAGGAGGAGGAGGAGGAGGAGAGAAAGAACATCCATGCGCGGGCGTGTGGGACGACCACAAACCCTCATCGCCAGGCCGCTCACTTTTTTTCCCCGAGAGCCAATTATCTGCTCCCGCACGAGTCGTGGAGCTCAGTCAGACCGTCAGCAGGGCCGCCTCGCGATGCGCACACGCACACGCACACGCGCGCCAGAAAGGACCAGGCGGCGAGGTGCGTTTGCGCGCTCGAGGCGGGTGAGCGCGCCGCAGCGGGAGGCGGCGCTCTCCTCCACCACGCCACTTTCCAAGCGGCTCGGACTCACGCCGCCGGTGCCCTCCGTGGAGGAATATCTGACTCCTCTCTGGCTGCGTCTGTCGCTCATTCTGTGTCTCTCCTCCCTTTCAAGTTAACCCCCCCTCCCCCTCCTCCTCCTCCTCCTCCTCCTCCTCCTTTTTTCCTCTTCCGTCTTCTGCGTTTACATCTTTCCCTCCTCATTGTGCTATTCTGCCGCTGGCAGTGAGAGACATGTCACTGTTTGCCTGATCAGTTCTGGAGACAGACTGTTGTCCACCTGCCGAGCCGGGCTGCGGTGTTTGATGATCCGGCTTCCTCCCCCAGAGTCTCGACGCCCCAATTAACGCGCCTCAAAATCACATCCGGCGTTTTGGCCCCTTTCAACGCGGCTGGAGGCGTTTTAGCACAAGTCCATGTCGTTGTGTCGTGTTTGCATTTTCGTGCCCGTGAGGTGTCGTCCTTGCGTCCACGCAACTCTCGCACATCCTGCCGGCTGATTCCCAACAGCGAGAAGTTCATTTCACTTTTTTTGGGGGGGAAACAGAGGTTGCCAAACAGGTAAGCCTCGGCTGTCCCGTCTGAGTGCTTTAGCGATGCCGGACCCGCTCGGCTCCGTGTCACACTATTGTCTGCTCACGGTGATTAACTGCCTACAGCTTGAGGCTCAGCTGATTCCTGCTTTTCTGCAGCCGGCGGACCCGGACTGTGCGAAGGGGGCGGCTGCCAGGATTGGAGGGTCAGCTGATCGGCTCTGAGGTGCGGGAGATTTATGACCCCCCCCCCCAGAACAAAGCTGTGTCTGCTGAGGGACCTTATCCCATAAATCAGGGAGAAGTGGGTCAGATTGGGTCAGTGCTCATCTGCTCACTGCGGATCTGCTCGCTCTTTTCCTAAAGGTGCCCCTCTTCTTCTCTTCTTCTTTCTTTCCTTTCCACCCGACTATGTGACACTTTTTGTGACTTTTCCGCTCTTTTCTCCCGGACAAGCAGACCCACTGTTGTGTGAATGTATCCATCCCTGGTTCCTGTTCTGTGCAGAGAAACTCAGCCCGTCAATCACGTTTGCTAATGAATTCCTGTTTTCTTATTTGTACTTTCTAAAATGCCACCAGCTTGCGTAAGTGAATCACCCCTAATCCTTTTATTATCTCCAGTTGTGTTAACACTGTTGGCCTTTTTGGCCTCTGCTCATCTTAATCATCCTAATTGTATCATGTTTGTCTTTTTAAGAGCCTGACAAGAATGAAATGGCATGTTCTCATCTTGGCAGCGACTTGTTACTGATTGCGCACGAGGCATTACACTCTGCTCTGTCTGATCCCAGTCTGTTTGATTCTGATCGCCGGTTTGACTAGTTTTGTGATTTGTCTTCCTGAGGGCAGCCGGAGCCAACGTGAGAAATTGATTTTCTGCAGAAGGATTAGCAGTGGGGTTATAGCTATAGGCATGCATTACTACAATGATTCATTCTGCATCTGCGCACCAAAGCAGGCTAAACAGATTCTTTATTAGCTGTTGTATAAGACTGATATTTTACAAGAAAAACATAGCATAGGCGTACAGCAGACTGTAGTCTTTACTGTCACGGCAGCGGGCGACGGGTGTGGGAATAGCCATGAATAACTTGAAGCCGTGTTTTCGAAGTTCAGACAGCTTGAGTAGGGAGATAAATAATCTCTGCTAGGAAGCATGGATCTTAATTTATTTGTGTCTGTATTGTTGCACGGAGAGGCACTGCACACTGCTGCTGCTGGGAATCAAACAAATGCAAATGCTGGCTGTGGAATGGAAATGACTGCGAAGCATCAGAAGTCTCTAAGTATCGCCGCCATAACAGCAGGGATTTGTACTTGTGTTTACGACAACACTGATAATATTTTCCCCTCATTTTAGCGTGAAGAGGAATTAAGCACGAGTGTGAACCATGCTGCGTTAATGTTCCTCCCTTTATTATGCTAATACCTGGCAGGTTTACAGTGTGTTAGCTACGTATGGAATAGTCACATGCATTGTGAGAAGGGAAACGGCAAAATACCTACAAGAAGATTTAAAGCAACGTTTCCCAAACACCTTTACAGATATTTGCTTGGTTGTTGTTTTTTTTTTCATTATGGAAAGCGAAAGCGCCACAACTTGAAAGGGGCAAGTGTGACCTTTTCTGAGCTAAATGTTAATTTATACACTGTGTGGAAGTGGCCTGGACGGAAACCGAAATGATTTCACAGTGTTTTGTCTGCTGTTTGTGGCTTCTTACACATTTAGTTTACGTGTTGTTCACAATCACCGCGAGTCATTATGCTGAAGCTGTGATGGCTTTTACTGTCAGCGTTGCCATAATGGGTGACACACGCGGCTTAATCCAGTCTCCAGGGTCAGCTATCAGGTCTGTTTGCATATTACTGCAGTCCAGTGTTATTGTGGCATTGGATTGGACCCGGCTCAGCAGCACTATAGTGGCATTATTATACGATAATGTACAGCACAAAGCTGCGGTGTGTTTACGACCATCTCAGCAATGAAGAGTAAATGAGGAAAAGCATAACGGTGTAACATATGCACTTGGAAATGTTTCATTTTTAATATACACTCGACAGCACTTGGTTTGTCCAAGTCCAACACTTTTAGGGTTTTATTTTGGCTTTGGAAGGCAGCAAAAAAATGTACTTCCTTTAGCTATTTTACATTTTATTGTTGGGTGAAAAGTTTATATTGTCAAAATGAAATCAACCTCCCTGGAGCCGAGAGAAGTGGGTTATACATTTATGAGTTTATTCAGTGAGGCTTTTTTGAAACTCTGGATTTCAATGTAATCCTGTAGTTAAAGTGAAAACAAGTCAGTGACGTAATAATCATCAGCACAGCTCGGAAATAATTAAATCCCCTGTTTAACTTCCTCTGGTTTATAGAAGATCTACAGGATTCTGCTCTGTACCCTTTCAGCAGTTTGTCTCCGGTGTTTCGAAGTGAAATGTTTCATTGTGCTTTGAATCCAACATCGGGCATGCATCTGTTCTACGGGTTTAACTCATCGACATCATCTCGCATGATAATTTCTCCCCAGACAGCCTTCAACGAGCCGTAATGTCATATTTGGCAGATTGATGGCCTTATGCTTAGTGGGAAATAAATCAATGTGCCATACGGAGTAAGATTTCAAAATTATGGCACGAAGCAGGGCTGTGGGAAGTCACTTTTCTTAAAGGATGTTAGGTGTTTTTGGACACATTACAGCCATGCATTTCTAAAAGGGACATTACTGTACGTTCGTGATGAGTAGCTGATGAACTGAATATACTTTGATCACAATTTGTCCTCAGCTGATGGAGTCACATTGACAGGTCAGATACTATGCACAGCACTGGGCTTAAATAACCCATATAGGAACAGGAAGATAGGCACTTTTCAGTGCAACGTTCAACTTCTGACATTCAAACGCTGAAGCAAAAAAGAATGAACCAGAGAGCGGAGAGGAACGTGCGTTTACTCCCTGGTCTTTAACCTTTTAGGATCCTGCAGGTGTTAACCCTCCGGGTGATTAATGAATTTCCATCATTTCGTATTTAAATGAAAAGCAACAGGCAGACATTTCAATACGACAATACAATTTTTCCAGTATTCAACAAAATATGGCAGAATCATGTGTAGAATCATCTAACAAATGTCCAGTGCAATCAAACTGTGTTCCAACTTTGACAGGCCGTCTTGCTCATTTTTAATGACAATTTGATTTGAATTTTGTTAAACAAAACCACAGTAATAATATTTTCATATAATAACAATTTCATCACATCCTTCCATGATTCACTAGGCTAAGGCCCAAACTATTTCCGTCCAAGGATTCCATAAAACATACATTGTTTGCCATCACTAAAATTAGGCATAATGGCAGCAATTCCACTTTATGTAGTACTAGCAATTGTATTTTGTGAGGCCAAGACATTTTTTTACTTAAACTCACCCATAGAGCCAAAGCAAACCTCAAAACCTCAGTTAGCCAGGGACTTAAAAACTGCATATGTTGCAGAATTAGATATATCATTAGGTCTAGCATCACTACTTTTCAAACAAACTATTAACATACTGTATTATTTACCCAAAAAATGACATGGAAATACCATTAAAGGGTCGGTTTGTGGGAGCTTATTTTGGTGGAAATATGTCATCGCATTGGAATCCGCTGAGAAAATGATCTGTTTTAATATCATATTTAAATATGTCCTTTCTGTCAAGCTGATGCAGTAAATGCAGGTTTTGTTTTTGTTTTTTTGTCCTCCTCTGATAGGACAGAACGCAGCAGGAAACAAACCAAACAGGAAAGTGTGTGATCAACACTAAAAATGCAAAAAAATAAAATAAAACAAAAAGAATTGAAAAAAAACATCCCAGTCTGAAAATAACTGCAGTCATACGCGAACACTTGCAGCTCTGAGGATGTTCCAACGTTTCACTTCTCATTGGTAAAGTGTGAATGTCACCCTCTGAAGTCTGAAGCTAATGTAAGTCAAAGTCTTCATTTAGTCTTTTTGCAGAATTATTTTAATTAAGCAGTGTTGTAATGTTATTGGCCAGGGGGCTTTGCAGCGTGCCAGCGTCCAACAGTAATGATCAGAGAACACGGGCTTTCTTAATGTAGCCTAAATTTGCATTTTGCCCACTGCAGAACTTAAAGCAAATTACACCTCTCCCTGCCTGCCAAATTCTAGTCTGGTGCTGAAATAAATATTTCCTCTTTTCATGAGTAATGCTGCTTTTTGACACTATTAAAATAACACCGTAGCTATTCAGAAGTCAGAGTAATAAATTGCTGATAGAAAGCTTTACTTTCTCTTGATTAGCAGTAATCCCTCCTTTGTGTTTGAGTCTCGGAGTGTTGAACGTCACTGTGGCTAGTTAGCTGTAGCTCACTCTGAGCTCTCTCAGAGGGTTTGGGGTGAGCTGCAGTTTGCAAAGAGCACTCTGCGTTCCCCCGTTGCACGGCCACTCGCGCATGACTTCTTCTGATGCATTTGTAATGCCTCACCGCGTTGTAAGTCACGTTACCATCGCCATCCATCGAGTGTGAATGTTCCTGTTTTGAAAGAACATGAAAATATTCAAATTGCAAACCATTTTAAAAACGTTTAAAAAAAAACGTTTCTTTCCCTCACCCTCTGCCAACATTTGCGTTGTCAAATAACGGAGCAACTAAACACAAGAAATGTAGCTGTTTATTCTGCAGAAATACAGAATGTAGTTATATTGATAATCGGCAGATACCTTTTGCAAGTGTTGATGTTTTGTGATAAGAAATATTTGCCTATTGGTGTGCCGACATGATCCCTCACCGGCTTCCCACCCACGAACACAACAGGACTAAGAAAGTAAAATTCTGGTGAAAATCAATTATTAAAAAAATCACTATGCAACACAGTAACTTAAAGCTCGGTGGTTTGAAAGGAAATGCACAATCAGCAGCTCATTTGTGTTTTGCCCACATTTCTCTTTTTACTCTCTAAAACCAGAATCATTTTCTGAGCAGTGCTCGGAAGGGAGCTGGAAGTTGTCTCCTGCACGAAACAACGTTTGGATTTGCAGACACAAAATGGACATCTGTAAAAACCCCGTCTGCTTCTTCTTTTTTTTTTTTTTAAAGTCTGTATATTTTTCAGTTAAATATTGAGTGCATTTCAAGTGTGATCACGGTGCAGGCTTCACGTGCTCTAGTAGCAGTGCGACTGTACAAGTGTATCATATTCAAGAGGCTTTGTCTTCCAGAAAACACAATATTCAGCATGTTCAATTGTAGTATTTTTGAAAGCGGCTCAATGGGAGTCAATTATGAATCCCATTGTTATGGTCTGACTTCAAAAGCTGTCTTATTTCAGGGCGAGTCATGAGCGAAAGCTCAGACCTCGTGCCATTGCAGACCGGCGGCTTTAATAAGTTTGGATGAAGCCAGCAGTTTTCCTTGGATGCGTATCAACTCTCCTGGTTGCACAGGCAGGGTCACGCTGCAGTATCAGCTACCACAGATGCACTTCCTAGCCCTCGGCTTCTCGTTGCCTTTGTATCCTACGCGGGGATAGTGCGAGCAGGTAGAGACAGAGCAGCAGAATGAATGGGCGGCAGAGGCAGCAGTGAGGTGGACCAGAGAGATTAGCTGGGAAATTGACACTGACAAATCTCATGCATTAAGGCTTCCTGGGAGGCAGCTATCGGTAGAAGAGGCGGCAGGTACCGTATCCCATAAATGGCACTGGGTTTCTTTAATACTCTGCTTGCAGCACGCTGGAAAGCTGAACCATCCTGTCGTCTACCGCGCGAAAAGATAAGAATGCCAGGTGTGCTCAGAGACATTTCATTTGACTAATGTGTTTACAGCCCGAATAATGAATAGAGTGAGGAAGATGAGAGTAATTAATTTGAGCTTTTCTAGCTAAATAACAAAGCAAATACGGGCAAAACTGTTTCATTTCCCTTTGGAAATGGAGTCCCCCCCCCCCCCCCCTTTTTTTTTTCTCGCCTGCTCTAATGAGATAAAGCCAGCTTTCTTCGATAAGGAGTCCTAGTCACTGTTGTTATTAGCCTAGTAGGCTTGTGATCTGTTCTGAGGCTCCTTGCACATATTTTCTTTATGGAAACGAAGGACAACGCCGCACACAGCGTTTGCCCACATTATCCACCTGAAAATGTGACCTTCCTAATCATTTTACAAAAACAGAAATGCTTGGTTTTCTTTAAGCAATTCGAAATGTGTCAACCACCTCACAACTGCATCTTCATTAGGCATCCTTAAGGTTTAGTTTTGCCTACTCTCACTGTGCAAGACTATTGAAATGCGCTGTACGTTTCATTGCATCCTGAGAGTAAAGGCTCTAATTACCAAACACAGCCAACTCTTTGGCCTACTCAACGTTTGCCGAGTGTTATTCCCAGCGACTTAACCCCGCTCAATGTGTTCCGTCCATCTTTATTTATTTTGGTCAGTGGAGTTGTTTTCCTGATAAAAGCACGGGTGCCCTTGCTGTTGCCTAGTAACGGAGTGAGTCCACGGGACGTAGCACCTTGCAGGGTCTCTTCCGTGCTAAACTTGTCCTCTTTGGACGTGTAGAGAACATGCATTTACGTATCCATCACTGTTCATGAATAATGAAGGGCCATTTGCAGTGATGGAGAAATGAAGATGGTAGTCGAGTTGGTGGTTGACGTGTTTAAAGGCATCGTGTGTCTTGTATTCGTTGGCTCGCTGTATGAATTACTTGGGCAATCAGGTGTGTGTACTGCTGCTTTGGCTATATTAAAAAAAAAAAAAAGGCTCAATTCAAAATGAGTCTTGCAATATTACAAAAATGTTTTATAGCAAGCATAACTATTGTACAGTAATATTGTACAGAAGCATCTTGGCAGCAGCGGCAGCTTCACACGGACCATTTTTCACTAGGAATGGTGAATTCATCAGACTTTTTATTTTGGTGCTTCATCAAGGAGACACGCTGTTAAATATGCATGGCTGTGTTGTGTTCTTAAAATAAGGCTCATTAGCACTCCCAGCCTCTTTTCGAGCTCCGCCTTTCTCTTGTCACTCTCAAAAGAGCAGCACACGCATGTTATTCATCACTTACAATCTCCGTGCTCAAATTAACGCTCAATAAAGCGCCAAACGGTGCCTTTATTTTGAAGTCAGACTGACTCTGATGCTATTAATTCCTGTTCAAATACCTGTAAGAGTATTGATTGAATCAGCTTAAGTGTTTTGGTGCTGTAATAACAGAATTGATTTCTTAAAAAGCATATGCTCCTAACAGGATTACAAATATTCTATTTCCCCCCCCCAAAAAAATATATACGATATATATATATATAAATATATATATGTGCTAAGTGGTTAAATACATGCTACAGTGCATGCTAGGATAGGCTACTGCCCCCTTGATGGATGAGTTATTTTTCCTGACAATTAATTAACGTTCAGCGTTTTGTGCTAATCCAGTTCTCTTCCTGCTAGCTTGTCAAAATGGCTGGATGACAGTTCTGGGATATGGGACCCTAAACTACAGTTGCCTTAGGGAGAAACAGTAGGAACCAGGGCTTCAGTTAAGAGTTATTTTAATTATTAGTCAATTCACTCAGTTTTTTTTAGATGAAGTTAGTGATTTATGCAGTGTAAAATGCCAGAAAACTGAAAAATGACCAGCATGATGTCTGCAAATCACTTGTTTTGACCAATTCAAAGTGTGAAATGTACAATTCCCCGAAACAGAGAAGCACTGGAACCAGTAAACCAGTAAATCTCTGACATTTGTCAAATGTGTTTTTTAATAATCGAATGGTTTCACCAGTAGGAATCAGTTGGTTGAATTCCATACGGAGACAAAGCCATCCCAACGTCACGCACACAACGACCTTGTTTTTAGTCTAGATCCAAAGTATTCGTCCCTTATGTCCCTGATACAAATACAAGGTTCAGAGTGAAAAACAGGTGAGCACCACGGACAGTTCCTACATTTAACGTGCTGCGTTTAAATGCACAAAAGAACCTACTTCAGAAAACCCCATAATTTAAAAACATACAAAGTGAACATACAATTACAATTGTGTATTTTTGCATCTGTGCCATCCTTGTTTAGCAGTGTAGTCTGAACTCTTAATTGAATATAAAACTTTAATAGGTAAGTGGATAATGACTATCAATTTTTACTAACCCATCTGTTGCGTTCTATGCAAATTAAATAATCCAGTAAAATCCAGTTGTGTTTCATCATGGGATGCCTCACCATTCACACACGCACGTTTTTAATAAGTCGTTTCTGCAGGAGGGAGGTTCACCTCACTTACAGGCTTGGTCCACCCATAGGCATCCTATTAACATCCTCTTTATCAGCGCTTTCATATTTCATGACCTAGTTCATCAAACTTTAACGCGGTCCTGCTCCTTCACGTTTGTGTTTGTAGTGCAAAGTCATGTCTGAATTGAAGGCTTTACCTTTAAGTCTCTTGCTGGAATCTTTACCACAGCTCCAAATTGAAATGATAGGCTTATTCTTTAGCAACCAAGTTATTCATGACCTCTACGCAGACATGCTCCCTATGGCCATTCAAAAGATCTTGGATGGATCATGGCTTGCGAAAGGACATCATTAGTGGTGCAAAATGATTTCACAGAGCCAAAAACCTGCTGAAAGCAGACGATGGGCCAAACGCCAGTGGTTCTCTCTCTCTCTCGTCTCTCTGCGGACATGGCATTCAGGCTGCTTTGCCACACTAAAGTATGTCTGGGGTAATGTGCTGCCCTCAGATTGCTGGAGTCCTACTGAGCCTGTGGGACACACGATTAGCCTGTGCCCAGGCCTGATATGCAGTGGCCAGAGCCAAGCACCAATAGATGAATAGCAAGAAGAGACAGGGAGGAGATTGGTAGGGAAAAGGATAGGCAGAATACAGAGGTGTGTGTCCGTAATGGGCAGGAAACAGTGTTAGGATTTGAGGGGCTTTACGTGCTAAAGTAGAATGCATTTGCCACTGAGTCGCTGGAGCCCAAATGTTTTTCCCATGACCTGCACCACTATGGTTTCTTGTAAAATTTCATGCTAGTCCCTGAGAGAGCTCCATTGTGAATGATTTTAAAAAGGGGTTACTCTGAATGTGGCAATCACTCTGAAAAAACTAAATGTCAGCGGCGATGCACAGAGCTCTATGGAGCATTACCGAGTAAACCACTGGTGATTTCAATTCGACCTCGGCTCAATGTGCCACATTTTGGACGAGTTTTCTATGGTAACATAGCACAAATTGATACTTAGTCTGCGAGCCACTGCTCTTGGATTGTGCTCCCTGCATTCTGATTGCACCCGAGGTATTTTGTAGTTTAAATCCTTTTGCGGGAGATGAAAAAAAAAGACCTCACTTTGGGTTAAAAGCTCAAACAAATGCTCGGTATTCACACTATACTCTTTGGCAGAGCTGAAGGCTGTCTCTTTTGATGATGTCACATGTTACAGTCTTGGTTTTCTGTGCTACCCGGCTTCGGGAGAGTTACTCATGTTCACAAATGTTGGTTGAAACTAGTCCAAAGGAAAAGCATATGTGAGTCAGAAAAACTTCAAGAAATTCAGCTTGCCATCTGCACAGGCTGGATGAACTTGAAATTCTTTTTCCAACTTTCAAGGAGGGAGAAATGCGTGCATTTGGCTGCATGACTCACTGCAAAAGCTGCATATGTCACTGCTGTGCTAAAGGCATGGCGCTGTAACAGTCAGAGAGCCAGTGGCACGAGTTAACGTAAAATAAAGCAGCCTATGCATGTCGTGCTCTCGTAGACCTTGAACGTTGCGTGTAGTCTGGAATAACATCAAAAGGTCGTAGAAATCTAGCCTTTCTTATCACACCGGGACGGACTTTTGTCAAATCGTGCTCTCGTTCTCGTCTGCTTGGTTTCAAGTAGCAATTCTTTTCATTGCCGATCGATCTCTAATTTGTTTTGCCTATAAATATCAGACAATAGTGAAGAATACTCTTTGCAGGTTCCCAGACCCCAAGGTCACAATTTTAAAATGGAAGAAAATAGTAAATCCCACATTTGACACCAGCAAGTGTTTGACATCTCTAATGGCTATGAATCAACTATCACAAACATTTGAATCACTTTCTGTGGATCAAATAATCAATAATCTGACTCATTGTTCCAACGCTAGTTGTCCATACATGCTCACTACTTTTGTTTTTGTTGTTTAGGTCAGATTTTAATTAGTGTCCACAAATGACGTATGAATGTTTTGTGTGTGTCATCCACCAATTGCATTTGCAGTCGTGCGGTACGCTTGGTTTATCTGTGTTGTGCCGCAGCTCGAAACTAAAGGGCAGTAGATGTCGGTTGGCGAAGGAAAACACAAAGGGCATGTTGAAAAAGGCAGCACTGTGGGCAGGAGTCCAGGCAGAAAGAGGGGGGGTGTTTATTCACAAAAACGTAAGTGAAATAAGAAAACACAAACCCACTCAACTTAATGTTAAAAAGGAAACAAAACAGTCAAAAGCTAAGTGTGGGACCGACAGTAATGTTGGACCTATTAATGGACACTTGACACTTGTGTTATTGTTTTTGTTTGTTTTCTTCATTTTTAATCTGAAATATGTTAATTTGCAATTGCAACTATACTATAAACAAAAAAATAAATATAAAAACGTCATTCAAAGCATTAAGTGGGATTACTTTCATATCTCATGAGCACAACAAGCGCACGGCTTTAGTGCTTCAGTCAGTCTCTGTTGCAGGATGATATCGGGATACAAAAGCAGAGTGAAGTATCTTTGACATTTCTTGCAAGAAGCTGACAGATGAGTCAGTCCCTCTGACGAGCATCTGTATCTCTCATACAACAAGAGTTCCTCTCGCGGTCCGGGCACTGAGCTCCACGGGACTTTCTGTTGCCGATTTCCAAGAGAACTGATTGGTCAGGCGGCGGTGCCTTTATACGTGTCCACCTGTCATCTCAAACATAGCCAGCAGGTTAGGTGTGCAGCATAAGTTAAAATGGCGACGTACCCCGGGAAGAAGTGAACCACCGTCGTAACCCTGAAGTGCCAGGGTCACACCTGAAGTTACCGCGCTGACCCCAGATCCTGCTTCGTAGCGCAGGCCTCTGCTCTCCTACTGCTTATATTTAATTTGACCTCCTCAGCCTCACCTGACTGGAGCCTACCATCTGCTCAGGTAGCCGCAGGGTGAGCGGGACCGACGCAACGCTTTCAAAGACTGCAGAATTACAAAAAGAAAAAGCATTCATTTAAGATTCCTCTGTTACTGCAGCAAATTGTAATCCATCTGTGGACCCCCGTGCACACTGACTGTAATTGAATGTGTTTTACTGCAGAACAGTGCCACCCATTGTCACCCCAGTCACACTCACTGCTTAGAGGACCTGCTATCACTGATGATCGCCACATCACATACGTCACTTCAGTAGGACTGACCCCTTTCGACAGTTCACAACCTTGTGCACCACAAGCTTAAACTTGTGTTCGGTCATTTGTATAACCTGACTGGGAGGTACGTTAACTGAAACATTGGACTGAAATCAGTGATTTAGGCAAAAAAGCCTGTTAATGTTGGCGAATGCACCTTTTGTTGTATGGCACCGCAAATCTTTCCATTCTTATAGCCTCAAAATTGAGGGCTACAGTCCCTGTATTAATAAGTAAACGTGAGCAGGTTTGGCAAGTTTAGGCCACAGCATTTGTCATGTTTACAGTTCAGTAATCTCACTCTTTTTCTGCACAATTTCTCATCAGCGTTGACGAAAGTCGGCTCCCCGGAGACACGACCCTCTTAACACTGCAATCTTGACTTAATTCCCTGCCATATATCTCACTGTCACTCCGCAGCTTGTGGTATGTTTGCGTTATCATCACAACATCCCACTGTAGGCTTTAGCCATAAATATCATTTACTGGCTGTATACACAATGAGGCACGCAGGGCACACACACAAAAAAGAGATCCCATAGGGAACTGAAGAGAATAGCAGTTAAGTGATCTGGCCTCCTCCAGGACAAGGCGGCATTCAATCACTGAAGACAGTCCAGCCCCGAGGAATACAGACAAACATATCACGTTATCGAGAGGAATAAGGTCAAATACAATGGGCCACACAAACAAGGTTTACACCACTCCCGTGATACCCTCCCACTCATCACCCATTAATTATCAATGTGGACCCATAAGATGGTTGATTGCGGCCTTAAATTGTCTCTGCAGCTACGGAGCCACATCCGCTTTCACAGGGAAATTATGAACTCGATGAAAAGTGTGACAATCATGGTGATTGATGGTGTTTGTTTCATTGGAGTCTGTTCATCTGCACCGGGCATGAGCGGGGTCCTTGGAGATGGCCATCAGTGTGATGGCTGCGGTGTACACATTTCGTGACTCACAGTTCCCCAAAGCGACTGTAGTATTTTTGAAAAAGGAAAAAAATAATAATAATAGAGCAATATAATAAAAAGACATTAAACTTGGGAATGGAGTCCCTGAAACACATGTCATTTTGCCTCCATGTTGTTCAGCGGACCGTTCAAACATCACATTTAGTGTCTACATAAACCCGAAAGGTGCAGACTCCACCAGCTAATTTCTCTCAGTCGCCGCCAACTACTTCCTTACCCAGCCGTATCCGTGTCTTTTAAGAGTTTCAAAATAAAGTTCACTTAAGTGACTCATGCCGATGCTCTTGCTTGATGAGCAGTGCCACTGACCGCCACCTTCTGAGCGCCTCCTCACGCCTCATTGCCCTCTGGTGGTCCACAGTGTGGTGACTGGAGCGCCACTTCTCGCCATCCCCACATCCACCTGTGGGGTGATTGAAACAAGAGTGAGCTCTTGTCAGTTCCTCGGCCACCATGTAATTGAATTCTGCCTTGTTTCACAGAGTGCAACAAAGCATGGCACTGGAAAGAGGGTAAATATACTCAGCACTTAGAGACAAACCCGGGCCCCGACTGCTCAACAACAAACAGAGGCACAGTGTATTGCTTGGTATCATTTACAGACACAGTGCCACCATCAAAGTGAAACACTGGAGCTGCTGTTTGTGAGATTGCTCTGGGCCAGGGAGGAGGCCTTTTTGCTGTGTCTCGATCCTTGTGGTTTTCTTAGCAATTTTGTTTTACTTTCATATGCATGCAACTGTTTATGTGGCTCTGCAACAACATACTATATAGAATGTAGTGGGCTTTGTTTTTGGCTCAGTTAGTTTATTTGACTTTACAGGAAGGTGGGCATCAAATCACATACGACTGCAAAAAGAAAATGTCAATGCGTTCCACTGTGGTCCTCGATGTCAAGATTCCAGGGTGGCTGAACAACATCATAATAAAAAAAACTGTTAACAACAACAACAACAACAACACAGTTGATACATATGTTATAAGTAAAAACAAAAGTCGAATAAATTAAATAAATAAAATAAAATAAAATTATATAAAAAATGACATGGAAATTTGAACTTAAGCATACGCACATTTTTTATTAAATGTGAAATAGTAACTTATTCCAATTTCTGGCACCATAGAACATAAACAGACAGAAACCCATATTAGTATTGATCCTCAGCAAGCACAAGTTAGAGCCGCGTGACTTGTGGTGTTTGAAGGTGGACATGTTTATTGCGCATTAAACCAGAATTCTTGATGCTGATTGGCTGGCAGGTGTCTGTTATTCTCTTGTAACAAACAGTATAACTGGACACCTCCGACACAGTTGTTTACAGGTGTTTGTTTTTCTCCAACAATATTCTATTCCCTTGCTATTATTGGAAGCACTGTCTGAGACTGAGATTACAGTGAACAATATCAATTCTCACAGTCAGAGAATGCAACAGTTTTGGCGACACAGAATCAGACCTTTTGCAGTTGTGTTCACTAAATAACGACTGTGCTCCGCAGAAACATGATAGTGTTGATTATTTGTTAAATTCTTACGGAGGTGGTTGGAATGGATAGATGGATGGGTGTAAAAAGAACCTCACTTCCACAATGTACACCCCCGATTAATGTCACATCTTAGAGCAACATTTAAGGTCGGTTTACTTACCACCCTGGTTGGTGGGAAGGTGTGTGTGGTTTGTATTTTTGAGTTTTAAAGTGGGGTCCAAGGAGGGCTACAACTTCAGTATTTGGAGGGCAAATGGGATTACATTGCCGAGGCTGCTTCGAGGCATCACAGGCGTCACTTCACTGAGGCAGGCACCAGTCGGTGGCCTGTTTGCTGTCAGTTAATCTAAGGAGATGGATTCTCACTGCAGGGCTCACTCCAGTACAGTTACTGTGCTTAATGGGTTTGACTCCCCAGGACATTGTTTCAATCTAAAAGGTCATCGTGGTCTCAGCTCAAGCCGAGCACCTTTCCACCCAGGCTGATTTGCTCCTCAACCATCCTTGCATAGTGTACTTCAAGGGACATTTTTCTGTTAGCACTTCTATACTAATTACTGGAGAAGAACATGCATTAACAGCGTACCTTAAAGGGCCGCTGGAAGCGATACAGACATATCATCTTTTTATCCTACAGGGACTTTTCCAGGAACCTTTTAGAAAGAACTTTTAGAAAGACTTTTATGTGCATTTCAACCGCAAAACTTAGTTATTCTGCTGTTCATGCAGTGTTGACTCCCCACACTTTCGATTCCCAAGGATGATCATCTTAAAGTTCAAAGGAGTCATTTTATTTTGAGCAATTTCCTAAAATTACCTGCAAAACAAAAGAAACAGAGACACAGACCTGTTAAACAATGAACTTAAAATAAAGTAGGTATTTGCTAATTCTTTCAATCCTTACATACAAGGCTGGCTTACCAACTGGGCACAGTGAATAACTGCCTTAGGGCCCCAGGCCCTTAGGGGTCCCAAAGGCAGTTACTTTGTAGTAATTTGATTAATAGCAATATTTCAGGAAAAACACAATAAAAGAATGGCCCTACAGTCACACCTGTTAACCTAACTTTGAGGCCCTTGCTGAGGGGCTAGTCACATTCTACTTTTAATACCTTTATTATTTCAGTTAATGTTCTGCTTACGTGGATCATGTTCTATATTTGTGTTTAATCAAATGATCATTGTACGCTGGTTGGAATCTGGGCAAAATGGGATGGATTGTTTTTGCCCCGTGGTTACACACTGAAGTTAAAAAAAAAAAAAAGGAAAGAAAAAAGAGACAAACCAGAACACTCAGGAGAGTGTTGCTCCTTTGCAGACAGGATTCATGCCTTTCTGGCATTTTCCAACTACCTGAGGCACCTGGTTCCTGGGAATATGTGATGAAAAAGCGCCAACAATCAAAAGATGAACAATCCTAAATCGATGAGGTTGAGTATGTTGGAACTTGACTGTGCTGTGCGGTTCTCCACTTGGGCGCTCGCTTTGTCAATAGCACTGCTATTGAAACACAGGGACGGCAGGTGCACCGTTCGTCTCCCAGCAGTCTCCCGCCACGAGGAGAAACTCGCTACATCCTGACAGAATTCGACTGCTTCCTGCCACATTGTGGTGTCATGTTACCTCTAAGGTGACGGGTGGCTCATCAGGCCTCAGATAAGGCTCTTACAGAGGCTGCTTGCCCGCTCTAATTTATAGAAAGGCATTCCTAGTGCTGCATATATTTAGATTTTTGAGCAGCCAAGCATTAAATTGCTTTCCACTGGGAACAGGTCGTATGCCAGGGTCGCCAAAGCTGTGGCTGGTTTCCAATGAGATGGTCTGGCAGCAAAGCCAACACTGTAATTAGGGTCACCCGGCTCTGGAGCTGTGGGTTGGCCAAAGGGTTGTCACGGTTGCATGGTGCGTTTGAAAGTCACAACAAAGCTGGAGGATGGTAACACATGACTCACAGATCGTAAATTAACAGAACGCTATGGTGGCACATCTTCAAAAAAAAAAGTGTCTTTCTTAAGGGACCAGACCTCAAAAAGGGATATTTATAAAATATATATTTATTCATTACTTAGCACTAGGGAATTGCAGTATATAGGTAAAAAGTAAAAAAAAAAAATACAGCACCCTCTGACTCTGAGAAATAGAAGTGCAGAGACAAAGGAAAATATGGAGAGCTACTGGCAGGGCATGGTCTAGTGAAAGCCTCATGTATAACAACTTGTCATCTTCGTCTCATTGTGCCAGAAGCTGACTTCAGCAGTCTTTGCTGTTTGAGCTTCCAGTGAAGCCTCCTGCCTGCACAGCGTGCCTCCCCCAAACGTGGCCTGTGGTGTTTTCGTGAGGAGGCTTCACAGCATGTGTCCATCTGCAAAGAGCCCTCCGGTGTGTCCAGTGGTGGAGAGGAGGGAAGAAAAGTGTGCTCTTTTGAGCTCACAGTATTCGCTTTGGCAGCGCAGAGGGGAAACGCCTGAGAGCGGAAGCGCGAAGAGAAGAAACATTTGGACAGCTGCTCAGCAGAGTCGACTAATGTCTTGGGTGTGTTGTGACATGTGATTTCTTTGTGGAAATGAGAGCGTGACCAAGAGGGCTAAATGGACACCGAACCTCATACTTCAAGTCTGCATCAACGTGAGATTTCAAGAGGAATTTGTCTTTTGTCTCTGTAGAAGTCGAGGTAATAGCCCTTATTGTTCATGAGCTATTTTTGCTTCTTGGCTTCCTATGAAGCTAAGTCTCCGGTAGAAACATGCAGGGCTACACACGGCTTCATCACTGATTAATTCAATTTCATACTGTAATGTGGAGCACATACTGCACTGAATATGGTTGGAAACTTAGCACAGTGAACTGTCATAGACTGACGGACTCCCCATCCATTTTTCTGTGCATTATAATGTGCAGTTTTACTCTACACTTTTAGCTTGTATTTAACTGGGAAGGTTGGCTGAGAAATAATTTCTTTCCCTTGTTTCAGAGCAGAGAGGAGGAGTCACTGCTGCACTGGAGCGGCGGCTTTGGTGTCTTTGCTCAAAAGCACTTCAACAGTAATTTAGTAATTTATGGAAGTATTGTAATGGAAAATACACTCAGCATGGGTAGAAGATGCTTTTTACTTTGTCTTTAGACTGTGGGAACGTTGGCGCGAGCTTGTTCTCTTTTCAAAAGTGCTAAATGTTTTGGGTGTTTTTTTGAATTTCAACACTTTCTTTAGCAATGAGACACAATTGAACACGGTTTAAAAAACAACTGTCTGGCTCCAACATTTGATAAATACTTCACAACTCATTAACTTGTTAAATGTCCATTTGTAAACGTTTGAGTGCCAGCGAGTCCCTGAAACTCGGTCAACACAGGCTCCAATAGTTTCACATGGATCCAAATACGAACGTGCTGTAATCTGCATTTGAGCACTTTGAGAGAGTTTTGAGAATTCAACACAAACACACCTTTGTCACAACGTGCCCGGAGTTTTAGTCTCTTCTTTTTTTAACCTTCTGTTCTTCCCATACATATGATCCAGAAACCTTCCAATTTCAATATCATTTTGCTACTCTGAAGCGGGCGGCTCTCATCATTACATGTTGCATCATAGGTGTTGTACTCTTGCAGCATAATGTCCAACATCGTGCTCTAAAGGACCTCTTGCGATCCAAGTGGGTTGATTGAACAAAGCAGAACGTCTTGGTTAAGTTGTAACAGCAGTTCTCTCCGTGCAAAAGTAAGCCGCATCACTTGTCTACCGCCATTGTATTATATTCACAGTGGCCGAGATAATAAAATGAATATGGAGGAATCGTATAGCCCTATTCTAAAAGATTGGGCTGGATGAACAAACAAACGTTGCAGCTACAAATACAGGCAGTAGCACCTGCACACCCCTCAAAAGACGATGAAAGACCCATTGCTCAGTTCCACAGTGGTTGTGCTGAGGGACTGAACTTAAAAAAAAAAGAAGCTTTATTGTCTTTCAGGAGAACCGGAACACTGCGGTCCGGTGTATATTTAAAACCAATGTTTTCTCTCTGGCAGTTCTTGCTGAATTATTTATCCATTCAATTTGAAAGAGACGAGCCAGCGTTGAGAATTGTGATTAACTGCAGCTGGTTGTCCCCGCAATATTTGAGAGGAAGAAAAAAAAAGCAGTCTCACCGCTTATCTTACAGTAAACGGTAAGTATACGTGGTGCTGGATGGTAAATAGGTGCTTGTATAAAGCGCCCGATCCTGAGTGCCTTGCTAAAATAAAGCAGCATCAAGGGAGTAGCTATTTATTTAGCTTTCGTACTTACACATCCACACACCCACGCACATTATGCCCTTGTATTACACGGTGACAGTAATGGAGAATTTAATTATCTGGGGGAATAGATAACAAAATAGATTACTTTGCACTACTGGCGTGTTTTCTAAAAGGTGGCGTGGAGGAGTGTGTTACCTCAAGCTACCAGAACTAGTGATCTTCAACAATTCTCGGCGAATATATGGACCATTTTATGACGAAACAATATATATAAATGAAGCCTCCTCACCAAGTCTCCACCTGCTCGTTGCAAGCGTTCGTTAACGTAGATCTGTTGGTGTCTTGCCTTGACTGTACTTTTACAAGGTCTCATAACTGTCTACCTTTTTTTTTCTTTGGGATTGTAATCGTAAAAACAAAATGTGAACGTGAAGCTGGATAGTTGGAGGAAGTATTGATTTTGTGGTTGCAAGCGAAACTTCTTGATTGATATCACCTTAGTTCGGAACACAGGTGTGACAAGCTCCCTGGGATGCCCGTGGATGCGGAAATATCTGTCACGACTCTCTGGAGCAATCCTTTAAAAAGAAATTCGGCTTGCATTTTTCACCATGTTGCTCAGACTGTCTCATATAAAGAAGGAGCTGTCGGGCCTGTCTTTGTGCCCCCCCCCCCCCTTTACCAGCACTGCTTACATTTAGGTTCAGTGCTGCAGACGTGAGATATGTTATTTATCTCCTCTATATTTAATGAGGAGTCGCCCTGGGAAGCAGATGGTACATTAGCTGTAATAAACCAGAGCTGACTTCAGTGGTTTTGCGAGGCGACTACAGAATTAAGCCGGGAAGGCCTCGCTGTTTCGCGCCCTACGCTGTTGGAGGGTCGAAAGGTGTCTGATGTGTTTGTGTGTTTGCTCATTCCCTCGCACAGACAGATCCCTTTTTATAACTCTGGACAGGTTCTCATTGCCCCCAGTGAAGCATCATATATTGATGTGGAGAGAACAAAAAATTACTGTAAGCTCTGACCCTTTTGTTCGCGGCGCCAGCATAAAAGTTGCTGAGTGAGGGCTTCACATTGAGCTACGTGTTATTGTTATGCTCAGCAGAAGCGATTCGAGTGTGCGTGCACACGCGTACATGCTTCTCGAGACTCACCGACTGTGCGCCATCACATCACAAATGCATCCTCCCATTTGGGGGGGGTGGAGGTGTAAATTGAGAGTTCTGTCAAGCTCTGGAGTGTCCCAACAGATGTGTGTTGGTCATCAGAAAATTGTAGGCGCGAAATGTATTAAAGAATCTTTTTTGCTAACAGACAAATCTCACTAATCTAGTGAGGCGACTCAGACCGAAGAACCAGTCAGCTGCATTTGACAGGCACGCCAAGATGGAAATATTATCACAGCCAATTCTTGAAAACTACATCTGGCAACAACCATTTATTCCCTAAGGTTTCTGCCGCAATCTGTAATTTCTTTCGACTGCTTACCCCACAGCTGGGTGCTTGCGGCTGTCTGTGATGCCTGAGTATGTTTCGTGTCCTCCGTTCACTGGAAAGAGACAAGGGACTGGTGGCAGCTGTCTGAGAGCCTCCATGCTCCCGCGGTCCACGGCTTGTGTTGATAATTAAGGGGAGTAAACCGACGTATTAAGTGTACGCTGCCCAGAATGTGCTGCTATGAACCCTGCTGAGTGACAGGGCACCTTGGAGGTAAACACGAGCAGGTTTTGGGGAAGTCGGAGGGCAGCGGGTGCGTTGGAAAGAGTCCTCATCTCAACTGGGTGCTTTTCGTAAAGCCAGACTCGGGGGGGGGGGGGCGCGTGCGGAAACTAATCATGCATATGCAGCATATCATGACCCGACGAGAAGAAAAACAAACCTGTCTGAGCTCATTGCGTGTGATGCAATAAAGCACAGACTCCAGCCTGCAGGGCTCTCTCCACACGCTTGCTTTTCAGACAAATGCCATTGTTAAAGGAGCAGAGGAGAGAACATGCTTAAAGAACCTCCCAGGGGGGGAGAAGGAGGGCTGATGGGATGGAAGAGGATCGCTGCAGTGTGTTCATTGAGAAGAACGAATGAATAAATTGAAAGCAAAGGCATTCCTGGTGATCTTCAAGGCAATGAGACATTATTGATTTCTAAGGAGAAAACGCATTCTTAATGTGCCCAGGGAGCTGGGCTTTCTTTCTCCTTCTCGTTCCTATGCTCACTCGGCGTCTACGGCTTTTCGCCACCAAAAAGGACTCAGGAGTGAAGCTTGATATACAGCAGAAAGCCCACCGTAGCTCGGGCATAGCCGGCCTAGCTTTCGGAACAGTGAGCACTCATCTCAACGGACAGCATAGGTATGCCTCAGCCATCTGTTCCCTTTTGACACAATGCAGTGAATCAGCACTTTAGGAATTTTTTTTTGTTGTTTTATTTATTTTTTATTTTTTTGAAGGAGCGCTCCCTCAAAGCCCTTTTTATCTGCGAGGACGGAGGCAGAGAATTGCTGCGGCGATTGTAATCTGTGTTGATATTTAGAGGAAGGGAGCGATGCATTCTGTTATTGCTCCCGAGCCCAATTTTCACACAAATTCTGCGAGGCAAACAAGCTGTCCTTAGCATTTAAATGAAAAAAATGAAAAAGAAAAATTGTTTACAGCATGATGGTTCATTGGCGTATGGGCACCACCTGTAAGATATTAGAAGTAAGCATCGCTGTGTGGAAGTGTTTAGTAGAAGGTTTTCCAGTGAACATCTGATGCGAATGAATGAATATCTGGTTTTGACACTATGTCATCTGCCGCGGTGTGTACACACGTCTGTCTGTGTTCCTGAATGTGGGCTACATGAGGCCGAGGTTGCCGTTTTACGACGCCATGCCTCGGCACTGAGCAATAGTTGTGCGAAGTTATCGGCTCCCTTTGTTTCGTTTCTGGGCCGACGCTCTCGGCGAAAGGTTCCGGCGTGAGGTGGGGAGCCGTGGATTCAAGATCATATCAAAGCCTGCAAATGTGTATAGTGATTGAGTTAGTGGAGATATGTAGTGCAGCCCAAAGTTTATCATATAGAGTACAGAGGATAGCAATGGAGGGGATGGTGTGGTGTGGTGTTAGGGACTTCTGATGTTTGACTTTTATGTTCAAGGACACCAAATAGAAGATTCAAAGGGAGTTGACGGCCAGCCAAAGCATGCATTGGTGCACAGTGGTGTGCATAACCCTGCGTCGCCTTAAGGTCATACCAAGTCAACCAGAGGGGCATTTTTGGCAACCAAATGCAGGGTGGGCTCCAGGAAAAATGTTGAACAGTGGTGGTAAGCCACTCACCTTGCGACACATGTGGCCTGGTGATTGGCATAATTTGTAAATGAGGTCAAAGATATGATCAAAAATATATAATTTTTGTGGTTGAAGTGGTTTTATTTCAGGCGATGGTGGGCCACATACTCATCATCTCATGCCACGACATATTTATATTTTAAATTCATATATTAATATTATTTTAAATGTTGTACTTTTTGTATTTGCGGCTGTTTTTTGTTCCGATTACTTTGTAACCTGAATGGCGTGATTTTACTGTTTACACTAGAGCGACCGTCACAATGAAGGTTTTTAGCATATGATAACCTGTTACTCCAATTGGACTTCCTGGATCGTATTTCATCGTTCAACTGGTACCTTAAGCTTCAAATCGCCCACCGACGCAGCCGCCTGTGGTGTTTTTAATCCTGGGTTGCTTTCGGTCTGAATCACCACTTAGGCTTTGCCCTGATGTCACTAACAGAGGGGAACCTAAGTCCCCAAACATGTCCCATGGAGGCCCAGAGCATCCCCACTCTTGCACACCAATGTTGCTATATGGAGCTTGTTATACATTTGGGTTTGTTAAGTTTTGAGAAGTTTTTTTTCATGCCATCATGGAAGAAATCCCTTTTCATGTCGTGTTTTGGAAGGTGTTTCCCTTGAATTGCTGCATATCCAAGAATTGCTTAGCAAAGAGAAGATTAAGTGCACACATTAATCCAGGAGTCAGAGCAATCTTGTAATCCACTCAGTATGCTAATTGCCTGTTCTTTCTCCAGCAAAGGGGTTTACAGGCCATTAAATGGCACTGAGCAGTTGACAAAGGATAGCCAGCATGCTCCCCCACCCACTCTCCCTCTTTCTCTATTTCTTACTTGGACAGGCTGTCGCACACCCACACAACAGTCCTCTGAAGAAATATGCACAAAGTGTGACGCTGTGATTCCAAAACAGTTTTTTTTTTTTGTTGCAATATTAGGGTAGGAAAAGCAAGCCACGGACACCCGACAGGGACAAAAATGGATGTCTTAGTTTCGGATTAACTTTTGAGCTTCTTGACTCTGAAGGGGTTTCTTTGGACATTTCTTCCAAACGTACCAACGTTTCCACGTAACATTTGTCCAGATCTGATAGCGGTACGAGTAAATAATGAAAGAGGGCCGAGCGCTATTGTCTCCATCGCAGTCCCAGTCATGCACAACCCTCCCTTCTCCCACTGTACCCATACACAAGAGGATCGCACCGAGGTAAAGTGCAATTCTTAGCGCACTACTGCCTGTGCAGTCCCCCAAGTGGCCTTGGCAGCCTCAACATGATGGATGTTGTTTCAGATAGGGTTTCTCGCTCCACTGATAAAGCAGCCTTGTCAAAACGCATTCGCTAGCAATGTAAGCAGATAAAGATAGTTGCAGATAATTAGAAGATTTGTGCTTTGCGTCATTTGTGGTGCCAACTGCCAGCGAACGGGGCTGTGACGGATGACTCAAACAAGAGAATTCGGCATGACGCCTGACTGCAAATGTAGCTGGTAATGACCAGAGTGTGCTTTTTCAGATGCAGCTAATGAGCACGGCCATTAGACATAAATGACATTTTAAAAACCTGGGGAGTAAGGAAATGAACAAGTACCCCAGATAGATTGCCCGTAGGCAGCGAATATGGCGAGAGCATCTGGAGGATGCGACACTCCATTCACATGGATGACCTCCACCCAGAGTGTTGGGGCTGTCAGTCATTCCACTGCTATTAACTGTGAGGGCTGAGGCTCGTTACAGTGAAACTGTCAGGACCGTTCGCCTCAGTATCCACATGGCATCTCAGGGCTCTGTACAATTGGCACTTGTCCTCTGTGTTTGACAGATAATCCTTTTATGGGTATTTTATTTTAATTTTCTAATGAGCCCATTTGCACAGAATGTTTGCCACTTTGGAAGCTCCTGCGTGAGAGAGAGAGAGAGAGAGAGACCGAGGCAATGAAAGAGACAACAGCTTATAGTTTGTGGGGGTAATGTTGACTCAGTCTTAACCTACACGCTGCATTCTAGATAACAGAACAGAGAATGGAAGTATTGCACAAAAGAAACCACCAGATGGATTTGTCTTGTTCTGTCTACACAGTAGCTCTCAAACATGTGCCACTAAAATCCCAAGAATCTGCAGGCTTATGTTGCAGCCAATCGCTAGGCACCGTGATTGATTAGTCACCCATCTCTAGTTGAATGTGTGCAGATCAGAATGAAATCAGCTGCTGTGGTGTTTGGCTAGAGCTTTAGAACTACCGATTCTGATACCGATCATTTCCTTCAAGTTACGACCAACTGAATTAAATTATGTGTTTCAGTTCACTGAATTACTGAATTAACTGATGTGTAAGCTGTTGGTAGGCTTGAGCCTTTCCTGATATTGTTAGTTCATTAGTATATTTGTTCAGTTCCATAACCTTGATAAAATAAATCACTCTCATTTTTACTAATGCACTCTTTTGGACTCTTTAGGACATTTTCTATCTCCTCATTCGTTGCCTTGGAGGCTATTAATAGCCCCAGACTTTCAGCTATATCTCAAGCGGCAGGGCATTGGGCAGATTATCTTCAGCAGCTTCAATAAGGAAGCGTGGACAGTATACGCAGTTACTTCCAAACACTTCTCATGAATAATTTCAGCCTGGGCGAAAGTGAGGGTGAGTGTTGGCATGGTGATTAGAAATGAATTATAAAAATAGCCCCAAAAACATTTCTTGATTTTGAACGTGAAGAATGGATATAAAGATGTGAGAATAATGGCTTTTCTTTGAAACGCTTTTTCGTTTTTTGTGAGTGGGTGTTTCTGTTTTCTTCAACCCTGGTTAAACCATGTTTTCCTGGAGTCGCTGTATTGCGTTCTATAGTATGATGACCTTCATGTATACACTCGTGAACACGTGAAGGTGTTTTGTGGGGCTTTCCGTCGCTCTAAATATGGGGGAGGGAGTAGAGGTTACAATAAAATGCAGATAAGATGTTAAGGTAAGGCTGCATGTGGGTAGTTGCTTCTCAGGTTGAGAATTCCGCTGGAAGCTATGGAGGTCACACTGGAAAATCTTTGATAACAACATATAAACCACACAAAAATCAATGCCCAAAAACCAACTTAAACCTACGCACACATGCACACACACACACACACACACACACACACCCAGGGGGAGGGATACAAGTAGGCAGTAGAGAAGTTCGTCTTTACTATGTGCAAATAAATGCAACCTGTCAGGTTGGTGCCTTCCGGGCTTTGAGAATACTTTTTTTTGTTTTTGCTACTACCATGCCCATCAAGGGAGAATTAAAGAGTCCTCTGAGCATCCAAAGGGTATCCGATGGTAGAAATGAATCCTTGACCAGAATGGATTAATTAGTGGACAGTTCCAAAATAAATGCAACAATGTACCTACGTTTCATTTACATTTATCACAGATTGAGGACATGGAAGGGTCAGTGCGCCAATGTGGCGAATCAAAAACGATGCAGGTTGTAAAACCAAGCTGAATTTCCTGTAGGACTAACTGTTCGGAGACAGCTTTTCCTGAACATTTCATAGTTGCATCCTTTACCAAAGCTCCGCTTGTTGTTGTGTGATTGTTGAGGTGTTGCCACACCACAAAGAAGATTGTTTGCTTGGAAAAAGTCAAATTTTAACCGTTTTTTTTTTTCAGCCAACTTGAAATGATCCGGCAAAGAGCTTCTTGAGGGGCATTACAGGTTTTGAGTTAAAACGGCGCTTGGCAACTTAGCACATTGGCGCCGGCTCCAAATGGCAGCAGGAGGTAATCGACGGCTCGAAGGATGAACTTCTATGTCCACAAGTTATGTAATGTGGGTTTTTAGTAAACTGTGCACGGCATGCTCATGTCTGTGTTTGCTTTATACCAGAGGACATGGGAGAGAAGAGGGATGGCAAACGAGTTGACATTGGCGAGATTATTTAGGAGGGGCAGGACACTCTCCTTCTCGCGTCGCCTTGAAATCTAATAATGCAGGTCCACTTAACACGATCCACATAACATTCATAAAACAATGTTGTGGACTACTAATGTGGGATAAGAGCAGAAAGGGTAGCTTACAGTATGGCAAGAGAGGGCTTTGCATTATTCTGATAAATATACTCAGCTCTGTGGATCAGAACCCCCCCCCCCCCCACACACACACACACACCCGCCCACCCCGAAGCTCCCTTTGTAAACAGGGCCACAAAAACCAACTGAATGAGGAGCACCCAGCAAAATGAGGTCATCCCCACACATCCTTTGATCCCTCTATTCTTCATGTTGGAGGCAAGTGGCATATGAGAGGATCTATCTTTGTGGACGGTTTTGAGCCCCCAAAATTACAAACAAACTAAAGGCGAGGGATCGATAGAGTGTGTCTCACAGAATGATGAACTGGCACTTCAGAAGGGGAAAATCAATGTTGCGCTCCCTTTCTCTCCCTCTGCTCTTCTCCCTCTATCTTCCTCTTTGGGTCTTAATCTCTCTTCACAGTCCTTACACTGCGGTGTACAAGTGTGTGTGTGTGTGTGTGTGTGTGTGTGTGTGTGTGATGCTCGAAGCAGGGTCCCTCACTGTGATTTAATGGTCCTTTTGTTCCTTATTCCTTTTTAGCCTGGAAGACCCCTGCCACTTTGATGTGTGAGCACACCCACCAATAATGGCCCATAGGATACGCGGCGGAAGTAAGTGCTTCTGGTCAGATTTACCTCTTTTGTGGCTCTTCTCCCTCCGTGCAAACCCCAGCTCATCTGATGCGGACGGTGTCGATCCGTACAGCGTGGCAGTCGCGAAGTCGTAACGCGGCGCTACACGTGGTGTTTTTAACCGAGCCAGTATGTACAGTGGTGTTGGAGGTGAGGAGAACATACAGAACCTCTGAAAAAGCAAAGGAAGCCCGTTGTGTGTATGTATTTTTTTTTAACATAAGAAGAAATAAAATTAAAAGTTCCCCAAGGGGAAAGTTGAACAAGAGCTCTGACTGACGCTAGAAATGATTAAATGTGCCGATCCTTGACGCATTGTCTTGGCTCAGTGTTTGTTGACTTTGCTTCAATAATGCTTTTTTAATAAGGACGTATAAAAGACTAATCTAAAGTTGTTTTTTGTTTCTCCAAAATATGCTGCTTGAAATGATTAGGTTGCAGCATTTGCGTTGTGATTGCTCCGCTAGAGTGGGGTCATCTATCTTTCTGTCTGTTTGTCTGTCTGTCTGTCTGTCTGCAGAATCTATTTATCTCTGTTACCGTGTCTTTGTCTCCAGGGGTGCAGCCGGGAAGCTGCTGTGTGTCAGCGGTGAAATATTCATAGTATGTGCAGGGAGTTTGACGAGCCGCTCTGACACCTCCGAACTCTCCACCCTCATTTTCATTTCCTCTCCGGCTCCGCCCGGCGTGCCGCGCAGCACCGTACTGTAGGCTCAGTACAGTGACGATGATAAGAAACCCGGAGCACACTGCTTTTACATTTTCACACCTAAGAGAATGGGGATGTTAAAAAGAGAATGGGATGGGATGATAAAAGAAAGAGGGGGGAAAAAAATGCATATCCAGGGAACATGTGGGCTGAACTGCTTTCATTTGAGCTTTTATTACCGTTCCGTTGAAGGCTTTCAGGCTAAAACTGGCGCTTTACAGTGCACGCTTTAAACATCCTTCTTGTCCTGTTATAATGGAGAACGCTCATTCTAAATTTGAAATTAATGGAAAATTCAACCTTGGGTGCCACTTGGCAATAAATCTGACTCTGAGTCTATGTGTGGCTTCCTACAATTCCCAGCATGCCGCTCGACACCCCTCAGAGAACTCGGCTGGACTTAATGTTCCCAGATGTATTTCATGTTTAACAGAATGTCAATAACAGCAATAGTACCAACAAGAGAAGGGGTGTTTGACTTCTCACTAAGAACACGTTGTTCCTCGTGGCGCCATTGTAATCTGGTGTAACTTGCATCTCTACCTCCTCCACTGTGGATTTCTCCTTGTTTATATTTGAACATTGCTGCTCAGTGTTGACTCTAGTTTTTTCAAACCCCATCGTAACCGCACTGGAAATATCTTCACATAACGGCCTGCAATCTAAGTTTGGACAAAGTAAGCAAACAAGAACAGGACACAATGAAGAATCCAAACAGGCCCAGAAATGTAAGATGCACAACAAAAAGTCGTTTCTTACAGAAAGAATTCCTCCAAGAAGTTTAAAGAATAAACTGCTTGCGTGGTTATTCTCATGGCATGTGACATGTTTTACTTCACATGCAGCAATATCGGCCGATACCTTTTTGTTCCTGGGTGACTTTCATGCAGGACACCGGTGTTCCCCTCCCTTACAGATGAGTAACGTTGGTGGATTTATTAAACGAAACCACAATCGCAAAGTGTTTTAGTACCGAACCCATGACCACGTGTAACTATCCCCGTCAGGATTCTTGCTATTACTGTTGCATGTACGGAGAAAAGGCGGGCTAGGGCGATTTCACTTCAACTCCATTATCACGTAGTCCAGTTTTTAAAAACAGTGTGGAGCTAAGGTGTGCACACTGCTTAATGCATTTCATCAGTTTAGTAGTGGAACATTCGTACATGTCAAATCCAGAAAAGCTGCCCTCGTGAAAGCAGACCCGTTCACGTCCAAGGAAGCAGCATTGACCAGCTCCTTGCTCGCTGCAGACTTCTCAGCATCACCGTGCAACAGAATGATCAGCCTCACGGGGAAAGTAAACAGGAGCAGGTAAAAGTTGCAGATCATCTTTTCATTAGTTTTTTTTCCTTTTTTCTGCAGCCTCCCTCGTAAGTCATCGTCGCAGAGCCGAGGCCTGGCTATCTCCAAACTCTGCAGAAATATCAATATGGATTTAGGAGTGTCCCTGAAGCGAGGTCCTCAGCTAATTAAATCTGTAATCACTTTGTACCGTAAAAACAGAAGCAGGGGAGGGCGGGTGGGGGGGTTTAAATAAGGGCCAGTGGAGTTTCATTTAACAAAGACAGCTAATTGGGTCAGAGCTCTTTATCCTCGTAAAGCACAGAGGTTTCCTGCCATCTAGTCGGACCGCTTACAGCTCTTTGCTCTCAAACAGAATTCGACTCTTCTGCGGAGGGGGGAGGGGGGGGAGCACTGTTGTCAAGGCTACAGCAAACAGGTATATTGTCTTAAGGGTTGGAAGTCAGCTGCACGGCGAGCAAAGTAATGGGATTCAGAGGAGCTCAGTGCCGAGAGTGAATTCTAATAGAGGAAGGCTCTACAGAGATGTACAAGTCCATGAACTCCTTCCATCTTTCGTCTCAAGAGGAGGGATCATTCAAGCACGGCGTTTCTGGTGTTCACCGGTGCCGAGCGTGAATACAATCCCACTGCTGTCGTGTCAAACTCTCAACGCACAACCTTTCCTTGCCTCCTCTATGCCTTGCGAAAGGATCATTTTTCGCAAGGCAATCGATCACATAAGCACTTTGTATACAGTGTCTGGAGGATATTCTCTAATATTAAGAGTTGCACTCTCTTGAATAGTTGGAATGTTGGAAAATTGTCGCTGCAGTGTTATTTTGCCACTTTGCCCTCAAGGGGGCATGTAGCTTGTTTGAATGATCACACTGATCACTGATCACAGTCATGTCCATTACTGAAGAGGGGCATTTGCAGTGCGAATAGGGATAATTTCCTCTTTTTTTTTTTTATTAATCTGCTTCTGATGGAGATTTGGATTATGCAGCTGTGAGCATGCTAAATGTGATACTGAATAAACCCAGGATCAGTGAAACGCTGCAGTTCATGTTCTTTGTTTACTCAAAACATATCTAGTGTGCTCACAAAACTACAAAACTCTACTGCTTCATCTGCTGAAGCAAAAGGCAAAGGTGTAACTTACTTCCTTGAAATACTAACCAATCAAAAGCGATAATTATTTGTGTTGGCTGGTGGTCCATATTGATTACAAGTAGTTTAGTAGTAGTGTCAGTAGTAGTAGTAAGTAAATTTAACAATGCAAAATACAGTCATCTGTTAATTCCAAGGGTCCCGTCCACATGTCAAAGTGTCCTTGGGGGAGAACTGGTCCTTTCATTGACAATGTGTGTTACTTTGTAGCCTGTACTTAATATCTGATTTTCTTCTTACATGCACAAATGTGAGCATTATCGGTCTCAAACTGGCTACAAATTGATTCATCCTTAATTACCAAACTCATAAATTTGCCAAACTGAGGTGTGAGGTGTTCCACTGGTGCGGCTCTATTAGTCTACAAGTTAACAAGCAGATGCAGTTTTGTTCTTCGCTCTCATTACATATAAGCTTTCAGGCTTGTACATATTTATACAGATTGTGTGTTCTACTGTTTTTTTCCCCGACTTAAAGAAGCAGCAGCCGTGTCAACTGTACTCTTTACTATTCACTGCTCCCCTTTCAGTTGCTACCCACTAACAGCACTTATTGAATTAAAATGAAATAGACACCTACAGTAGATTCAGAGCAGCACGTCGTGGTATGGGGGGGGGGAGGATTACAACAATATATAAGTCATAAAGATGTTTAACTTGTCGCGGGCTGTGCATATTACATCAAACAAACACCTTCCATTTGGGGTAAATAGCGGCGCAGCGGACAAACACTTCATTAAAACTTCACAGAGAAGACAAATGAACAAAAAATAAAGGAGGTCCGCGCCAGGGTTGTCTCATTACTCCCTCTCTTTTCTCTTTTGAATTTTAAGCTAAAGGAGTCTGTGCGTAGCTGCGGTTTCTCTGCGAGCTGCAGCTCCGAGGTGGTGACCTCGCGCTGCCGCCGTCCTCTGTGTTACTCACATTCGTGTCTGTCCCCGGGGCTCTTCGTCTAAAGAGCCCGGACTGAAGAGGCAGGCGGGCCAAGCACAGTATGGCGGGGGTTAGCCCTGCCCTGGAGAAATCTTCACAGCGACCTGATTTCGTTCAGTTGCTCCCCATATTCCCCAGAACGTCAGCTCATATTCACCTGATCCTCTGTCAAAGCCATTTTGTGAGGGGGAAGAAAAAAAAAAAACTTCTTTAACAACAGTTGAACTAGAACAAGGGTCCTGTAGCTTAATTGCGGATTTTATTGCAGTGGCATTCCAAGCACCAGGCTGTCAGGTGTCCCCGCAGATTTTTGTTTCAATGTTTAATCTAGCAGATAATTGCATCCATTATTAGAAAGGATGCATAACGTCTGCCTGGGATCTGGTTGTGACTGTTTTCATGAATCCTCATCACAATCGCATATTTTCAGTATCAGCGGGATAGCGAGGCATTGCGAAGAATCTCTCATCACGGCATGTCATATTTATGTCGCGGAGATCTGAGTTAATATTAGTGATTGGTCCCCGAGTCACCATCAGCCCCATCTTTTCTCTCCAGCATCTGGATTTAATTGGTGCTACGCTGTAAAGCCACAGCTGCTCTGCCTGTTAGGACAATAAATTACGCCAATTAGGAGCCGAAGAAAAGAGCCTGCCTGACACCACAGCCCACCGCCATGCCAGGAGATTGGAATGCAGTGGAATGAGGCTTCTCGCGGACATGAAGCCATACCAAAACACCTGCCCCATCATCTCTCTGATCAAAACACAGTTCCAGTCCAGTGGATATATAGAGCAGGAGGAGATTGCTTTGCATGGCCTGCAGCTCGCCATAGCCTCAGTCACGGGAGCTTCTGGTGTACAAATGAAGCACGAAAAGCACCGCTGTGTTTGAAATCAATGGAAGGTATGGTGGACAATGTGTAATTGCTGTGCGGATGATTAATTAGTGTTTGGATGATGAGTTGTGGATACATCTAGGTTTTCTGGCAGCCGCCTGCCATATCGATGGCACCGGTAATGAAGGCAATAATGAGGGAAGGTTTAGGTGGTTGTGGAATGAGAGGAACAATGGGAACATCTGTGCCTCGCTACAGTTAGAGTATAATTGAGACCATATTTCATTTTCCTCTTTGAAAGCAGGCCGTATACTATACTTGCTCTGTGACAGATGAGACATATTTATTTGCTGCTGTAACACATTCAGCAGCTTTAGCAACTCAGGTGGTCTACTTTTGAGAGGAATGTAGGGTAGCCGCCGCTGTGACGACGGCCTCCATCTTGATCGGCACTCCTTCCACGTCTCGGCCTGGCCATGCCATCCCTTTGTCTCACCACTTGCTGTGAACACGCCATTAAGCCAGCCGGAGTTTGACAAGAAAAATGAAGTGTGCTATTTCCTGTGGCCTCGAGTGTCTTCCTGAATAATGAGCGCATTGCCTGGACCCAGCCTCCCCCCCCCTCCGTCCCTCTCTCTCCCTGCCTTGGGTTTCACTCTTCCCCTTGAAGTTCCAGGGGTCTTTAGGTTGGCGCTTGTCTCTGGAAAAATGTGGGGGGAAAAAAAAATACAAAAAAAAACAGCAGTACAGCAAGATCTGTCAAACTAAATCTTAAAACCCAGAAAAAGAGAGAGGATTAGATGACTGAAGTGGATTTTACTGATGAAATCCTCATCCCATGTCACGGTATTAGAGAATGCAGAATAGTGCATGCTGTATCTGAGGAAATATCCATAATGATATAGCATCATGGGTTGGGGCAAACAGCTGCAAATGTGAGAGCCAAATTAACTGGCACCGCTTCCTGTATCTCTTCTTACTTCCTCGCTTGCTCGGCAGCACTACTGGATCATAGCTAAACGCTGCCTTGCACAGCGAACCGCTGAGAAGAAAGGGAAGCACCACTGCTATTACTTCGCCCAGCCTTATTTCTCCCAATTACCAGCGTGTGAGCAAACAGCCTGACATGACTGACCTCCTCTCGGAGAGCCGTGGTCATGACTGGAAGGCTCTCCCTGCTTATTATGACAGAAGTGTTATGGTAATGGAAGGGAAGTCTGCACCGTGGCGATAGCACTGCAGGAACGGATAGCCTATTATCCGCCACTGTGTGGTGGTAGTAATGGTAAGAGAGAGGGCATCCTATCTGTTATGGTGATGATGCAATTTAAATGGGTAGTGCCTATTATATATCCGTGGATGATAATGGCAGGGGAGAGCATCCTCTGGGTTATGGTCATGATGCCAAGGGAACGGTGGAAGGGTCCGCACAGAATACACAGAGTGTGCCGTCTTGGTTTTATGTTGATAGATTGAATGAAGGTTACGTTGGATTTTGTCTCTGTTGTAATAATAATAATAATAATAATAATAATAATGGTGGGCCGGCCCGTGCGTTCAAAGAGCGTGAATATCCAGGGAAGGGAAGACAGTGAGGTGTGTGTGTGTGTGTGTGTGTGTGTGTGTCTGCATACGACAAACACGAGCCGCGCAGCAGAAAGAGAGCCTTAGTTAGTGTGCTTGGCGCTTCGCCGCCCCTGTGATGTATGTTTATGGCCCATCATCTCTAGCCAATTACCCTGCGTCAGTGTGGGAGCGCCGTGCCTTCCCATCACAGCCGTCAGTGTCTGAGCGCGGAGAGAGACAGCGATAGTTAACGTTCCTGGACATCCCTGGCAAAGCGCCGTTTTCCTTAGGGGGCTCTGGAGATTCATCTTCAAAAGTAAGCCACTGGGTAGCCGAGTCTGCCGAGCCTACAGCTGCTTTGGGAATTGGGTGCTTGTCGACTGTGTGTTCGTGTGAATGTGCGTGTCTGTGGGCGTGCGGCGTGGGTGCTATAACTTAGCACAGCGTGTGTGCAAACTTTGTAAATCTCGCGTATCCGACGCACCCTTGTGTTTGCATCAATATGAGCTAGGTGGACCACTCACAGTTCGATACGTTGATGTGTGCATACAGTTAGGTGCCGTAAATGTTAAACTGAAAAGCCTCACGGCTGAGAAATAACCCTGGCGTGTTGTTTCCCCAGATACAGCTGAGGCAGACATGCTCACGTGTCCCGTCCAGGTCAACCTGCAGACTCTCTCCCACAAACACATCTGACTTTTACAAGGTAATCTTTTTCTCTGTTTTTGCATCAGGAAAAAAAAACAAAACGATGTCTTTTGTGCATTATACCTTTTGTGTCTCGCTCACAGTAGCTGCCTCAGATTGCTTTTCCATTAAATGTTCTCCTGCAGAGAAGTGACATTAGGCAAGGTAAACCGAGTCAAAGTCACTGCACAACAGCCGTGAAGACTAATTTGCTTTTAGCAGCGAGTTGTTTTTAACCCGGTTGACACTGACGATGAGTGTGACTTTATCTCAGGCAATCATTAAACTTTACATGTGGATGATTCCTCTGTGAAACTGAGAATGCAGAGTGGCAAGACAAGGGATATATATATATATATGTATTTTTTTTTCTCATTCTGGCTTCATATTCACACACTGTGACAGATTGAAACTGTAAAGCTGTGTTTGTGTTGGCTAGACGAAGGAACGCTCCTGCCCAGACGCTTTATCAGGGAGAGAAAATATTGACCGCCAACAGTTGCACTTTGGTGGCGTTATTGCTTTTCACACTTGTGTGATACAGACAGCAGTCGCCAAGCACAACATTTGTAAACCCGCAGCCATATTGACAGCCGCATTGCTCTTCTGTGCAGGGCAGCATGTGCAGCTCACGGTGTTTACTTTTTAGCTTATTTCACCCAAAGTGGTCTTTGCAGACAAATATAAAAGTGCTGGGACAAGGTGAGAAGAAAATAAAATACTTACTCTTTAGGTGAGACACAGAACTCACGGGGGCCTCTAAATGTCCTTCTAAATTAAGGCTACAAAACACCCTGACAAAACCGCAGCAGAGAGAGTGTGTGTGTGTGTGTGTGTCTGACTCTTTTGCAATATGCTGCAGCATTTCACTTGCTCAGCCAGCCTCTCTGATTAGTGGTTAGTGCACAGGTGAAATCAATTCATCGCACTCAATATAAGAGGGTGGCTCTGAGATACTGCAGCTGTGTGTGGCCCTCTGTTATTGTAATTAATAATAGTATCTCACCAATATCACATTTCAGTGTTTAAGGACAAGGTAACAGATTTGCCACGTTTGCCAAATCAAATCAATCTGCAGGCCGCTAAATAAACTGTTGATTTTGGCAACGATTCATTGTTATCTTACAATGCAGTAGTAATGGATTGTGATGGCATTGGGACTTTATTTTATTGTTTTACAAAATTCTAGTTTAAAACAGTGAGCGTCAGTAATTGCAGTTTATTTGTTGCACTTTGAAAGAGGTTTGCTTACTGTAAGGAATACCAGTGGACCACAGTTGTTGTTGTTGTTGTTATTGTTTTATATGTGATTTTGCATGCATTTCTTTGCATTTATTTCTATCTTGAAATTTATCTCGAAGTTTTTTGTTAATTAAACGGCGCAGATGACAGTGTTGACATTTTGCGTACATTTGCCAAATGGTGATAATACACACAAATATTGCAAAAATATTGGTACTAATAATGTGATATTAATCTCTACCCTATTGCCCATCCCCAAAATAGACAGAGTTGTGCAAAACCTTGGTTCTTTACTTTCACTCGTTTCCAATGCCCTCTTAACTGCTGTGGCGGTTTCGTTTTTTTTCTAACCTGTAACATTTTTAAGTGGCACACTCACAGTGAATGAGACGTTTGACATTCTGAAACGGCGGGGACTTGAAACAGCTTAAATCAGGCATCGAGGTGATCCTCCACATTCTCATCGGCTTCAATGGCATGCCAATGTGGGCGTACATTAAAGATTCATGCAAACAGCTGTATCTTCTACAGGACAGCGTGGCTCAGAGCAAGCCTGTGTGCTTGGATTCCAAATCAGGGAAGCCTAGAGGAGCTGGGCTTGAAAGAACATCGCACACGGCACAGGCTACTGTACGAAGGCAGGAAATGAACACATGCTTGTCAAAAGAAGGGCGCCTAAAGGCAGATAACACATCCCTGACACCGGGAGTAGGAGTGAAAATACATTCTGCAGGTGAGAAAACAGACTGAAGATCAGCTGACAGTCAAGTCTTTAAAATGTATATGAGTTTTGGTTTAAAGAAAAGGACGCATATTTGCCAAAACACACCTATTAAGAAACCATTGACTTGAGTCTGATCCAAAGCAATCTCAGACCCCATCAGCTATCGTCTGGCCTCTGGGAGCAATGGCCGATGTTTTGGGGCTTCCGGTGTAGCCAGCGGATATCCAGATAACGAACAACCCGGGCCAAGACTTTCTCTTCTGTTTGTCGGTCATTGTTTACAGTCGATTAGCAATCGCTGAACCCATTGGCTATTGTCTGAGGAAGCATTGAATGCAGATACAAAAAAATAAAAAAACCTAATCAAAAGCTAATCTCTAGGGTTACAAGATTGATTAAAAGCGAAATCGTCGTCAGACGATAGCTGATGGGCTCCGAGATTGCATTTCGGCCCAATGCGTTCCGCCCATTTTGCTCTCCACACGGACAGCTTGCCTGCATGCATCCAAAGCCCGCTCAAACGTAATTGGCAAATACTACTCGGACTACCAACGGAAACCAGAACCAAAAATCTTGTCGCCTGCATACAGAGTCTGCATTCATATGCAGATATCTGCTTGTGGAGATTAGATCCAAAGTAAACCGTGTCAGTGGAAGCAGCGGACGGGAGACAACTGCTTTGACATTTTGCCTAAATAAGCTGTTGAATTATGAAGCACCACAATCAGAGAAGGCTTGAAAGAAAGGTGTGCATTAATTCGAGCTGACATCTGTACGATGTTTCATATTGCTGACAGCCCATGCAGCCACCGAACGCAGAGGCTGAGTTATGTGTGTTAGGTATGAGGAACATATTCACAGCAAGCTTGTAGCTGCCATCATTCTGTCTCCCTCGTATGCTCACGTGCACTCTGGCTCTCACGTTTGTTCTGTGGCATTCTAACCGTCTCATGCATCCAGATACGCTCTTTCCCTCTTTTGCCCCGGTGCCTGGGGACACCGAAATGGATTCAACATAGAGATACAGCTGAAATGACGAGGTGTGCATGTGTGCACCATTATATTCTCCATGCCCCACAAAAAAATCCAGTGAAAGAGCGTAACATAATCGCGTTCTCTCCTTCCACTGAGACAGGCCGTGACCTCCTCACAGGAGCTGCACGGTGACCATTTGAATGGTAATGTGACAGGCTGATTGCCAATTTACAGCCCACACAAAAGCATTGCTCCACTGAATCAAAGGACAGCTCCGTAAAGGCAAACACAAACAATGCGGCGCTCTCCAACCAAATCTTATCTTCTGTTTTGCCCTCCTCTTCAAAATTATACTCTCAATCACAGCGTCCGGAGAGGGGGGGACAAAGAAATGATTGAAAACAGCAGTGGCTAAAAAGGTAAAACACAGTGTTTTCACCTATCAGCGCAAGGTCGCACCTCGCTTAAGGCCGCCTGCCATGCTAAATAATACGACGGCGAGCTATTCCTGCTGGATGTCGCAGTAATAAGCAGATGATCCCCTTTAGAAATAACAGCTGGCTGTGTTTTTCAAATGGTGAGGCTCCATCACCGCCCGTCACTCCTCGTTCATCAGCAGCTGTTAGCCATGCACCCTATGTAATTGCTCTCACTCTCTGCTATAGAGCACTATTTTTCACCGGCACTTATCAGCCGGATAAACGCGTGTCATAATACAAACATAGCAAGGAGTATAATTTCTGCACGTCTACTTTGCGAGCAACTTCAGCTGGCCTGCCGGTCGGTGCTGATGGTTGGTTAGCTAGAAAACAGTCATGGTCTCTGTTGAGGTCATGAGCGGCACTGAACGGAATATGTGTGTTTTCATACTGTAGAGTGGTAAATCCTGAATGATGGTGGTTAAGTGTTTTTCCATCATCTGAATTGATGTCGCATTGACAGATCTCTCAGCTTTTTATGCGTCTTGAATTGCAGAGGCATTCTTACTTTCTTTTTTTTTTTTTTTCTCTCCCCTTTTTCCCACAACAAGAAGGCTCGTCAGAAACCCCCTTCACGATTGTAAGGCTTTTCATTTTCTAATTAATTTTAGAAACTGCACCAGGGGGATGCCTAGCTTAAAATACAATATGTTCTGTGGTTTGGCAGCTTTGTCTATGGAGATAATCAAGGCAAACCGAAATTGCTCTTAAAGCTTTTATTTAATTTTTTCTTCGTTTAAAAGAAATTCCACTCTAAGACATTGTAGTAATGTGTTTTCTTATGCCTGGAAATTTCCAGTAGAGCTGATAGTGTTTTATGAAATATTGACTGCTGTCAGCCTGACAGCCTCTGGTTTTTGGTTTTTGGTGTCAGTCACTCAGAACCAGAGACAGAGGGCTTGTGTCTAGATTCGACATTCACACAGAGAGAAATCCATCACAGACAATGTAGAAAAGTGCATTGTTGCACAAATTGCAGCCTCAGAGTCCCTTGTTGAGTGTTCGAAAATCTGAACAACCAGCTTTACTTTCTTACCTCACTTTTCTGCAACTAGAAGATGTGCCCTTTTCTTGAGGTTATGCAAGATCATTTTTAGAATTTGTAACTAAAACAGAAGTAGAGCAAAAAGTTTAACATACAAAAAAAGAATACCCAGCTTCATCATCATCACAAGTAACATTTAAAAATTGAAAAATATCTGTGAGTGCGAGCATATTAAAGGATTTTTCCTTCAAAACATGGAGGTGCACATCACACATGTGTAAAGTCTTTCAATGGATTATTGATATGGCACTATCTTTGGCTTACACCCACGTGGTATTTTTCTGCAAGCTGGAAACCCACTCAGCATTCTATATTTCTCGAATTTTGGTGTGAGAGGAGACTCCCAGTCACGACCCCGCGGGATGTCGATTCCTTCAAATGCTCGTGGACTTACAGTACCATTTTGCCCCAGTGTCAGGGAAGAGGAGAGGAGAAGCAGAGCGAAAGAGAGAAGACTATGAGCTTAATGTAGATCTGTCATCAGCTGGCTGCAGATCAAAAGAGCAGCATTGGCAGGCGGAGCACAGAATCCACTGGAGCCTCCTCTCTATGCCAAGCTCCAGCTTCTCTGAGGTAGACGAGCACAGAGGGGCCTGGCTCCAGGCGAGGAGTGTGTGTATCTGCTTTCTGTGTGTGTGTGTGTGTGTGTGTGTGTGTGTGTGTGTGTGTGTGTATTTCTGGGGGGAGGCGAGGTGTGGGAACATGCACAATGTCTCAAGGAAAGGATCTGGCACTTTGAAAATGTCACCAGAATCTCCGAAACAAAAATAAACAAGAAGAGAATGGAGAAAGTGTGATGAACAGACGTGTGTGTGCTCTGGGACGTGTGGGATTTAGAGACTGTGGAAGGCAGAAGCGTCCTCTCGGAGTGGGAGACTGGGAGGAATAAAAAAAAAAGGTGCAAGCTTTCTTGAACGTGCACCTCTGCAGCACCAGTGCACAACAGTTAAGCGTGTCCAAGCATGCATCTAAATTGCAGCCTTCAGAAGTTTGTAAGCGGTTTATTTGGTTCCACATTTCATACTAGCATGATGGTTGAGAATCTTGGTTCGCTGGCTCACTTGTGCGGCTGTCAAACCAGCACAATTGCACAATGGTTTCTGTGCACATTTACAATTGTACTTTATTATGAGGCTGAGTATTAAATGTTTTATAATTTGTTCTCTGTCATCACTCATTATCTACGATAAAATTGCTGACCAGAGCCCACGATGGTGCCTTTGTCATTGTCATGGATCTATGTTCTGTGTTTGAAGCGTTTCCTGTTCTCGTCTGTTTCCCGCCTTATTTGGAGTTGTTTCCTGTTCTCCTTAGTCTCCCCTCTTGTGTTGATCCTTTCCACCAGGTCTCCTGTGCTCACCTGTGCCTCACCCCTCAGTGGTCGTGTGTATATATGTGCTGTGTCTTTCGCTGGTTCATTGCGGTAGTTCATGGTATGTGCTAAAGTCCAGTTAGAACTTTGGTCTCTAGTTGTGTGGTTAATCTGTTTGCGTCTGGTGCCCGTCGCTTCCTGTGAGATTCCTGGACTTTCCTTAAGACCTCTTTCTTCGTTCCTGTTTTGCCACGTGGATGTTCGTGTTCTTTGTGCATGGCTTTTGGACCCGTTGCCTGTGTTTCTGCCGGTGTGTCCACCTGTAGTTCACCCACTTCAATAAATCATCAAAACTGCTCCTGTCTGCCAGAGCTGTCTGCGCTTGGGTCCTTTCCTTCCGCTGCCTACACCCCGGACCGTTACACTTATGCACTCGATGCACTTTTTTGGTCAACCTTATGTGGATCACCCATTCGAGATCATTCACCAGATCAAGAGGCTGCTTCTTAGTTGTAAAACAAGACGGCCGTGGTTCTCCAGTGATGAGCACTGCTGCACGATCGATGCATGATTTCGTGCTTCCATGTGCGCTAGTATCATCACACGTGGGCTATACTACTTTCTGTTAGTACCCTTGTTGCTTGGGCACTTGATAGCATGCTCCTAGTGACCTCATAGCAGAACAAACAGAGGAACCTTCTTGAAATGGTGAATTCCGGTCTCCTGAAGAAGTTGCTCTGTTAACATACAGGGTTAATAAAAAATCTTCAGGCAAATTACAGCAGTAGGCAGCAGATACTAAGAGGTGAAAACCCCATCTGATAACAGATAAGGGGTGCTCAGTATAAATGTTGATCTCTGCAGTCTAAAGAGAGGATGCCGTGTTAAGAAATCATGGCCTGACCTTGCCAATCTTGTTCCAAATCTACAGCAGTACAGCATGCATAACATCTCTCTTTCAAGGTGGTTTCTTTGTGTTTGCGTGTGTTTTTTTTTTTTTTTTTGCGACTGTGTGTGTGTTACCCGAAGTCAATGTCAAACCTATTTCCAAACCACTGATTCAGCTGGTTGTGGAGATATACAGTGGTGCTGCCAATGCTAACCTTTAGAGATTACGGTGACATTAAGAGCTGCATAAGGCGAGTGGGGAGACCCAACCACTGGCCGCCTCATCTGATGCAAATGTCCCCTCTCACCTCTATCAGCAAAAGTAATTATGGCAAACCACTGTGACATCTCAGGCTGCACAAGAGAGGGTAAGAGTACCTGGTATAGGTCATGGAAATATACCTCTCTCTGGGTAAGGAGGAGACAATTATCTTTTCATGTGGAGCGGCGCATTGAGGGAGGATCACCCTCTAACCCCCACCACCTGCACTCAAACAGAAGTATCTTCTGTGCCAGCAGCCTTGAGGGACTCGGTCAAGAAATTGATACTGCTGTTAGCATGCTCGGAGCCAAGGAGATGCATCTGTATAGTTGCGCTGTCTCTCTTGGTGACTGGTGCTTCATTAATGTGTTGGCAAACGTGCATTTTTATAATGTATTTTTCCAGTCACTGCGTAGATATGAAAATGACATGCATATTGGCAGTGTCGCTGCTGCAGTAGTCGTAGGATGTCAGTTGATTAAGTGCCTGAGCATAACATATACATATATTACAGCTCATACAGTCTTGTTGTAATAATAAAGCTTGTTTTGGTCTGCTGTTTGCTTTGGCTTGCATGGACTGCGTGACATTTTCACATCTATTTTTACTAGTGATAAAAGTGTGTGTGTGTGCTTTTTGATTAGAAAGTGTTCTAACAAACAAAGCATTTATTTGTGAAATAGGCCGTCACTCCTTCTGAATAGCATCTGACGCCTTCTTGAAAAACGGGACTCAGAAAAACACCGTAGGCCGTCGGCCACATTAAGAACTAAACCACATTGTGCTTTTGAACAATCTACTTGTGAGACTTAGATAAAATTCCAACCTGGTTTGCATGCTGGAAGCAACCAGAATCCTCCATGAAAGGGTTTTATTCCCTCCCTCTCCTTGTCATATTTGAGTTGTTGTGTTTTTGTTCGAGTACTTTACCTAGCAGAGGGGTCCTGTAGCCCCACAGCTGACCCCGCCGTTCAGAGTCAGTGGGCTGCGGTGGCCCAGAGCGGCTTACGCTAACCTCTAACCCCCTGGCAGTTGCTGCTGGCTTAGCTCTGCTGAACAAGGCAAGTGGGCTTTGTGCCCAAAAGAGTCAACCTGCACGAGTGTCATCTGGCCCGGTAGTGAGATCCCCTTCACCTCAGGGTGAGCCCCACCACATTATCCAACACACGGCTGAGACAGGACAGCGCGGCACTCGCTAAGGCTGTCCCATGTTCATAGACCTTTTTTAGCAGTTTCCATTCATTTGAATGGAAATGCATGTAAAATATCAAACTGTGTGTGTGCATATATATATATATATATATATATATATAGACCATTTGTATCATAAAACCGGCAAAACGGCTTCCTAAAATACCGTCGGACTCATCCAGGAATGTCAGC
>JAVQJF010114408.1:0-10159 GCA_036023855.1 Gadopsis marmoratus
CACACACACACACACACACACACACACGCACACACACACACACACACACACACACACACGCACACACACTGTTCATCAATTGGCAGGTTCAAATTTTCCATTCACTTCATCTCGGAACAATAATTTCTCCCAAATCCTTTCCCCGCTGATAAACCTTTAGGAACAATTATGACCAATATTTGCCTGATGGGGTGATGAATGAATCCATCTTAACCTGTGCAGGTTTCCAAATCTGGCATAAAATCGAAATTGTAGACAAGGCAGGCTATGCATTACGCACTTTATGAGTTTCATCTGTCAGTAACAGAGAAGGTAGGGACGATCGTTTTGCTGTTATGCAATAAAGTTCAAATTTGTTTGCACTAAATGTAGAATTTGCGCTGGGTTTGGCTGATTTTCACTTTAGAGACAGAAACTGTAGGCCATGCAAATGGAAATAATTTAGTCATCCTCTGACCACTTAGATGAAGAATGTTTGAGCAACTTCCTCAAAGGGAGCAAACTCAAGATTAAAGATTAATAACCTCTTTCATACGCTGCCAACACAAACTGGACTAAAGGAAAAGCCTAAGACAGATAAAATACTGTTGTTACTGTTCCAACACTTAATATTAACAAAAAGGCGCATTGATAAGACACAGCATTTAGAAGTCATCAAATAAACCAGGGCTAGAATTCTATGACATCCACACAAATATGCTTTTCCACAACAGGCCAAAAAAAAAGTCCTGGAGTTGTTGACCCACCGTGAGAGCTAAGCACAGGAATCACCGGAGTTAAAATGGCTGGAGAAATGACTTGCCCCGCCAGGTTTTGTATGGACAGGCTCGGGGCCTCGGCGACAACAGTTTCCCCAGTTCCATTTGAACCACCTCAAAATGACAATATCCCTTTACACGGACGCAGACGGAAAGCTATAGCAAAAATGACTCTGTTGTGGAAACTCCTTGGAGGGGAGTTTGCAATCAACTGCCTCTCGTGTCCGCTGGACTTTGTGCACAATTTTTTTTTTTTCTTCCTCCGGAGGACTAATGATCATCTCCGAGCTCAGAGGATCTTCGGGACGTGGATGTCTTCCAAGGTACGTAACCTGCAGTTCGTGTGTGACGGTGATTTTTATCCAGCGATGATGAGAAACAACTCCCAGTGTTATGGGAGGGAGCCAACAATGCTCCTTAAAATATGGAGAAATATATCCGAGCGATGACAAATACAACAAATGCGACACTCACTGCGTACAATATTTAGATATACAGCATATTTAATAACATCTCACTCTAGCATTTATTTTCAACACTTGGTTGTCCCCTAGACCAAAAGATGACGCATAATTACGCGTGAGTAATAGTGCGTAAAACACTGGATGCTGGCCGAATATGGAGCACATCCCAGTCATCGTGTCCCCAGTTAAATGTATCTCCTGCACAGCGTTTGTTTAATATACAGCAATATTGCAAACACCTTCTTATTCATAATAGCTGTAATTATCTCATCAGGTCAGCCTGCTGAGAACTTGTGCCAAAGGTTGTGGAAGATTTACCACAAATGATTCTGTACCTCGATAAGATAAGCGTCTGAACAATATCCAAATGCCGATACACACATATATATGTACATTTATATATAAATAACTGCAAGTAATGTTAAAGTGCTTTGTTTGTTCACGTTAATACTTGATTTTAGTGTTCTTGCTTTGTCTCTGCTGTCCAGTCGTCTTAGTGATGATACTCTCACCTTGCCCAGCAGGTGTAGCATGAGGACATTGTGACACATGAAGCCAGAATATAGAACTGTTACTTCAGTTGGATGTTTGCGCTTCAGTTTACAGACTGAAGTGGGTGCAGAGTTGGACTCTAAAAGGCTGTTTTCGCATTCATCTGCTGAAGGGGGAACGTTTCTCTGTGCTCACCTTAAATCTCAGGTTAAGACACGAACAAGCAAGCAGGATTTGAGACATCACAAATAGTTTAGAAGCCAGTCGCCGTCCAATACATGCACGTATTGTACACGAGCGTGATGTGAAAACCTGAAGCCTGTAGTGCACATGGACTTTTACAGGGAAGTAGGAGGCATCTTGTGTCCAGCGGTTAAACTTTTGAAATGTAAAATATTTGCATAGTCATAGTGAGGGAGGAGTAGATGTCATTTTTAGAATTTTTAAATATGTAATTGAACTTTGATGTGGAAAAACCATATCGGACACAAATAATTATTCAACGAATATATGTGTGGAGGGGTCTGCAAGCCATGCAAAGTTTGTCCCACATTGGGTCAGCTGGTTTACAGATGGGATCCATAAATCAACTCATATACAAGAGCAACAAAATTGTAATTTTGAAATATGTCAGCATCAAAGAACGTCTAGAAACGGCCTCATATGTTGGGAATAAGTTGGGAAAACATACTTGTTGCTCTCAGAAAAGTTCAAAAGCCAAACTGTAACTTCACAGTTACTTTGCAGTGTTTGGAGTGCTGATAAAATGCATCGAAAGATAATATTGTACTTGCCAACTTTTGTGAGAATCAACAGACATTTTGCCTCCATACAGTAGATCCACACACGCTGTCAGCCGCTCCATCAGTGCTTCAGCATTCCTCAAGCACACAATCGCTGCATCAGCGATTAATAACTTATTGCACTGTGTGTTTATGTCCTCGGAGGAACTATTCTTACAAGATATTTTCAACACCCGCACCCACAACCAAACACGTCGCACAATCCTGCCATGGCGCCAACGCCTCTTGATACCTCACACTTAGCACTTACATAATGTGGCTTATGGCAAGAGGCGCAATCCAAAACATTTTTCAAGCAAAGTGTGTAGGTCAGGCATATTCTTAGGCCTGTAGCTGCTGAGCTGACTGTGAAAACAGCCTGTATCCTCCTGAGCCACAGAACGGAGCTGAATGATTTTGACTGTTCATAGCGTCCCACTGTCACGTGAACGGTGAGTCTTTGTAGCGCAGATTTAGACCATATGGCCACGTGACCAAACAAGAGTTATTCATGCTTATTTCTCAAAAAGCATTCCTTGTCTGTCAAACGACAGAGAGGAGCAGTGGAAAGAAAATAGTGAGCGTGCGGTACATAATGTCAGACGAGGTTATGTAATAACAGGAAGAACAGAGCACAGATGTTTGAAGTTGAAAGTCCATCCATCCATCCATCCATCCATCCATCCATTTTCCTCCACTTATCCGGGGCCGGGTCGCGGAGGCAACAGGCTAAGCAGGGTTATCCACACGTCCCTCTCCCCAGCAACACTTTGCAGCTCCTCCCGGGGGACCCCAAGGCGTTCCCAGGCCAGTTGGGATATATAATCCCCCCAGTGTGTTCTGGGTCTACACCGGGGCCTCTTACCAGTTGGACGTGCCTGGAAAACCTCTAAAGTTCAAAGTCGATCGCCAGTTTTGCTAATCAGTTAATATTTTGTGCCACTTATGTAGTTGACGTCTTGCCTCTTACTTTTTTACCAGTGTTACATGAAGACTAAATGTCAGACAAAATAAATATATAACTTTAGGTTACGGGAGCTAGTGGTGTGCTTTTGTCAATTTGTGTATCTTCCATGGACTAAATGATTGATTAATCATTTGATTTGAAGTGACAGATTTACTGATAATGAAAGTAATACTAAGTCACAGCTCAAAGAGGTTGACACAGCTACAGTAATATACTATACTGTAGACGGACTGCTCATTGATCAATGTTGTTTGCAATGCTCCATTCAACTACACAGTACCGTCAACAGTGAACCACAGTGATTCAGGTGGTCTTGAATGAGCTTGTCGAGCTGGTCAGAGACTCATTTGCAAGGTACAAAACCAAAGCGGTGCCCCAGACATTCAAGGGCCCCAAAGGCTTTCGATTGTGTCAATTACTTTGTTGTACTTTAATTGATTACAAATTTGTTCGGTGATATGCAAATCTGCAGCACAATTAAAAACTGGAATTGTAAGGTGGCTCCTGCATTTAGATTTATACACATATATCATAGAGTAGGTAATACAGAGTCAGATATAAGTCACAAATAGCACAATAACATAGGACATTAATATTTCAGTTAATATCACAAACTAAAAGACATACAGCAAACATTGTGGAGGGTCATATTTCAAGTTAGAAATACTGGTTGTTTTCCTGGATTTGGGACAAAATGCATTGTGTGGAGGCATGATAGTGACTATTTCAACCACAGTGTGCAGCCTCTCTCTGCAGTGTTTTGGAACCCACTGGATACTTGCATTTCACTGTATTACATTGCGTTTTACAGAAGTGCATGTACCTGTATGCCCTGCAACCTTTCACACAGCTATGATGTTAATGAGCTGGCAAAAGGTTCAACTACTAAAAGGCAGAACAACTCCGGAGCTAAAATATCTGACATGTCTCACAGCTAATGTGTCGATGAAATGTAACAGACCAGTATTCAGGTTTTTCCATTGCAGTCATCACACTGGCATCTACATCTACAAATGTTTTATTGAATTAGGCTCCTCACACCCCGCACTCCACATTTAATGCGACAGTCGACGCTTCTCATTTGAAACAACCTACTCTGCATAACAGAAGCCAAATTGTGTAACCAACCATAAGTCAAAGTCGTTGTTGACCCTGCGGACAAATGGCTCATTTAGCTGCTCAGAAAATGACTCCTACCTGCAGCCGAGACACCCATCCATCTCCTACATCCACTAATACCTGTTCAGGGTCACAGGGGCTGGAGCTCATCCCAGCGTACACTGGGTGACAGAGAGGGCACATTCTGCACAGGTTGCCAGATATTCACAGAGCTACAATAAAGACACACACACACACACACACACACACGTTTTCTCTCGTTTTCACTCCTTAGGGGAATTTGAAGTTCCCAGTTTACCAACCTGAGTGCCACGTCTTTGGATCGTGGGGGAAAACTGAAGCAGCCAAAGGATGATACTCTACATTATATGAAAACCTTACAGCATACAATTATGGCTATGAAACATCAACCCCTACACACCTAGCTAAAACTAATGCAGACTAGTGGTAGTAAATCCAACCTTCATCAAGGTTATAATGTTCAGTTTTTGAGAACTTTGTTTATTTTGAAGGCCTGTTGAATTGTGTTGTGCTATTCAGAGAGCTGTTTCTAATAATTTGTCCGCATGGCTACTGTATTAGACAGTGTTGCATTAGTTAAACTAGCAACTGAACATATCAGCCATAAGATTAATAACCTGATTTCATTGTTGATACTCCTGCATAAAATTTGAGGCAATTTCTTTGGACAACGTCTTACTTTTTTTAAGCATATTGACACTGAAAACAACTTGTTGATACAGTTGGACAGTAGTGGGACGTGAAACACATGCAGCAGCGGCGTCCAACACTGGTCACGAATTTGGCATCAGAAGTGATGAAAAGTGTTATTCTATTTCCAGAGGTGAGAATTGACAGTGAGTTTTATGGGGGGTTGTTACTGTAAATAATAACAGTGCCCCGCTGGCAGAATCGGTGTTTCAGGTTTGAACTTTTAAAGTTACTGTACACTAACAGAAGTATGTTTATAGTTATTGTGGCTGAAAAGCAGTCTTCTTCTTGCCTGCTGCTGCATTGCTACTTTCCTTGTGACATCACCATCACCACCACCCAACGATCAGTGGAATAGTGTGAAACGATTGGCATAAATGTGTATTGCGTCATTTGCATGCTCGTGCACTCGTGTGTATGTCTGTGTGCACGTAATTGATAGAAGGGAAACATGGTCCCACACATAAGAAATTACTCCATAATGGTTAAAAAAAACGAGTGGTCAAAATCTCCGCAGTGTACCTTTAATGAGATACCACTGCTCCGAGCACCAAGTCACGCAACAAACCCACCAGTGCTGCTATGAATGAGAATTGTTACTGAGTCTGGTTTTGCAGGAAACTGAATAACAGCTCGTTGCTGGTTTTGCTGTATTTTCCATGTTTTTCTTTCTTACGTGTGAATGCACAATGGATTTCACAAATGCAATACTGGCTGTTTGCCATTTAAGGAAGAGAAGTGACTTCTGTGTACAGCAATATCATGTGCATTCCCTCCATACTTGATAGTATTATCAAGGTGTAAGAGAGAGGGATGTGTTAATGCCCACACGGTCCTGAAGACAGGTGTAACTGAAATCAACAAAGGTGTGTAGGCGATATAAACAAATGTATCAGCACATTTTTTACCTACAAAAAAAAAATAAAAGGTTGACCAGCAAAGTTCTTCTTGCTCTCAGATTTTTTCCACTGATCCAGCTGGTCTTTCTTTTTTCATATATATAATGGTTTTGGGGGAAAATCATTATTCAAGCAAAATTACATACTGTAGACTGGAACAACATAATAATCTCTGCTTGTTTATTGTTTTTAGTCGTTCTTGTAAATAATCTTCTCATAGATGAGCCGTCATGCCTCACTGATAAAATTGTTTCCTTGGACGTAACCAAGGCAACATGAAAAGAAAACAACAAATAAAGAGAGTGGAATTTCATGAGGCTGGAATGTCTCTCTGTCCATCTGTATTGCCAATACATTAATCAGGCCTGATAAAGGGCTGTCAGCTTGCTGCGTTGCCAACACACACAATGGACGATCCCAGCTATTGTCATCGTGTGAGTATTTATGATAATTGTCGTCCCTTTAAAAACAACGAGCCAGCTCGAGCTACCTTCTTGTAAAATCATTAACAAATGGTTCAAAGAGGACGGGACTGAATCATCAATTTTCAGCTCAAGAAGGCTGTTGACGCTGATTATTGATGAGCTGCTGTCCAAACCGATTGGTCAGAGAAAGCTGAGAGAAATAGTGAGCCAAAGGCAGTGAGCAGTGAGATAAAGAGAGCCGGCTTTTAACCAGGTGACACATCATGGCCTGCATGTTTTGGCACTGGATCTGTTGTGTTCAGCTGCTAAACCCCTCCCCCAAATAAAGATGATCCAATCATAGCAACCGTAACCAGGCAGAGTTTTGGATAATGGTGTCTACAGCCTTTCCAAAATCCAAAACACAAAAGATAATGTTCTCAGATAATCTACAATCATTAGCATGTCCAGCTAACTAGCTAACTACCCACAGTAGTAAGCTAACATGTTTTTAACTTGTTAATTAACTAACTAACTAACTAAATTAACTAAATGTTTAACTAACTTAATTAGTGAGTAGGGTTTACAGGTTATGTTTAAAAATACTAACACTTTAGACTTTAGGCTAACATTAGTGGCTGCTCTTTATTGGATTTGAGAACATTTACACTCCAGCAAGGTTACCTGCAATAGCTTTATGTTCTTCAAGTACTGTTGAAAGTGTCACATACTGTTTGAAAGTACGTACAAAAATGGAAGCTAGAATGGAAATAAATAAGTCAAATCATAAATGTTTCCCTGTCATACTTATAACACTAGGAACAATGCTGTCTCCTTATTTCCATTGCTTCATGGATCATTTTGCCTGGCATCTGTGTCAGCTTTAGCTTCAGTCTTTTAGCATGACACAATGTATGTAGCCATCAGGTGCTTAAGACCCCTTTTACAATATTTCTCAATTTAAAATGAGACAGGTGGAAACCTTAAAAGTCAGTATGAGAGGGTGTTTTCACCTCAACACATGGAGCTAACTGTAGCTTAATTAGCTAACTAGCTACAGCTCAAATAAAATCTGCCAGAGACGGTTGTCATTTCAGCCGGCAAAATCTACACTGCTTTTGTTTCCATCTGTCTGAGATGAAGGACATATCATTTTTAAAAATTACTAAGTATTTCAGTGGTAAATCTGCCACCATTATCATTGTAAACTGCACATCTGCCCGTTCACTGACCAATTAACTGCTCCATGTTAACTTACTGCTCCAGGCCATCAAGTACTGACATGACAAAGGCTGTTTGTCACCTCCCATTTTCCACGTAAACAACATGTTCACAGCCCAGTCTGACGAGAGCAGTTAATAAAACACTTTTGGGATTACAGCCCCAGTGTAAGTTTAAACCAGCGTGCGGTTTCCATGTTTCCAGTTGCATAATGTCCCTCTATTGAAGGATAGCAACCTGATTCTCTACACCCTCCACTGTCTCCCCTCTTTCTAATTGGCTACATTAATCTGACAGTATCCCAGGCTTGATTGCGTCGCTTCATTCTAGGCATGTAGATTATATTGCTAGTTACAAATATTGGGTTCTTCCACCCACAGAAAAATCAGCTGCTTTTGTATGCCTGCGCTATTGCCTTACATTTATTAAAAAAAACAGCAGCTGTTGCATGTTATGTGTTTAAAAGAGATGCTTTAGTTTAGTTCCAACATGATGGCAAATGTAAAATAAAATATATATTACAAAATCAATACTTACAATATGATAAGGTATGCTGCTCTGTCAGTTTACCTGCGGCAGGCACAGAGGCATGTGTGGTCAAAATGTTGATTAAGTTTGCTGTCACACACAGACAATCTGGGGCAATAGAGGATTGCAGATTTGTTATGGCATTGGGAAAGGTAAGCATTTCAAAGATTTGTCATATCAAGTTCAGGCTTTTTCCCCCCGTCATTTTCCAGAGTGCTACCTAAAACCCCACAGCACTGCAGCTTTTCATGAACAAGCTTGAGATTTGATTAAATGGAGCAGCTGCTCAACCATAAAAAAGTTTTCTTTCCCGCTCCCCGTGAAGATGAGCTGGTGAGCAGGGAACCGACGCCCTGCTGGTCCTGTAAACCTTTGAGGGGCCGCAGATGCTGATCGCGCTGTGGGAATCAAGAAACACACACACACACACACACACACACACACACACACACACACACACGTCACTATTTGTCTGGAAAGTTAATTGGAGAGTGAACTAGATAGCCATGCATGCATCCGAGTGAGTTTGCATGTTCTGAGTGTGTATTTCTCTGGTTTCCTGGACAAGGATAAGCGGTTTAAAAATGTATGCAGGGATACTGTCAGCGTCTGTATCAGCTCCCACAAATTAGCATGAATTTTTACCATTTAACCCAGTCTTGAATAAAAATAAGGGTTTGAATGAAGGATTACAGAAAATGGCAAAGCAATGAAATTAACACTGCAGCTCCCCTGACTGTGATATTGGCCGCTGCAGGTGATAGAGAAAAGCAGATAATGTTCGTGCATAGCATCATGTCACCGTGAAGCTTTGAAGTACGTCAAGAAAGATTTTCAAATGGTTAAACTTAATAAAGTTGTCCAAACGGTCATGAGATGTTACTGTTTTTTTGTTGAATATTCCTGAAATATGACCTGTATGCCATACACAGTGCAGGAACAAGCTAGTGGCTTTGAGAATATAGAACAGATATGAGAAAACAAACAACATTTACTTGTATGAAAGCACTTTGAATGTCTCACAAGCTGAAGTCTCTGACAAATTCTGTTTTCATTGTCCTTTCTAAATAAGCACAATTTACACACCAAATATGCAAATACAAAAACTATATGAGGCCATACAGCCACAGTGCTGCTTATCAGGTTTGTTTGATCTACATATATCACCCTTATTTAGAAATGGTATAAGTATGTTAGTTGTAGCAGTGAAATTAACTACTATACGTGGAAGGCAAATAGTTTGCTTGGAAAGATGTGGTCATATCCTGTTCCTGCTTATGTAACCTTACGTGAGGCCCTTTAGAGTCATATTAGTTTGTCTTATCAACTCTGAAATTACTTTGTAGTGTAAAGTAACCCAGTGTATGAAGCTTTGTCTCTTATGATTCACATGGCTTTCTTATTTGGTTGATTTATGTGGAAATATTTTAAAAGACATTTTTTATTTTTGCGTTTCTCAAACGTTAACAGTCAGCGCGATGCCTTTGCTCGCCAAAAGGATTGGTCCATTATTGATTCATACGTTAATTTGATCAGAGGCGGTCAGAACTGCAAATTAAACGCCGAACACTCATGTTAAAACGGTTTGCATACTGTACTTTGCTGAATAACACAAAATAACACAGATAACAAGAGTAAACAAATTACAAATTATTAATGTTCATCAGCAGCCTTAACTTTAGCAACGTTACACCCTGTGTAGCTGGCCCTCGTGGCAATAATCACAGAAAGGTCTCGACGGGTGCTATTCTTTTATTCACTTAGCGGTGAGCATCAGGTTGCACCGTGAAAACTGAGGTGGGCACAAACAAAGG
>JAVQJF010114411.1:0-47854 GCA_036023855.1 Gadopsis marmoratus
GGAAAGTGAAGGCAACAGTGGTCCCCGTGGTAATCGGAAAAAACACTCGGGGATGTGACCCCCAGACTGGGAGAGCGGCTCCAAGAGACTCCAGGAGCAACATCCGAGATCTCTGTCCAGAATAGTGCAGCCCTAGGAACAGCTAAGATACTACTCCCTCAAGCTCCCAGGCCTCTGGGCTTGAAGGAGGACCAGACCGTCTGAAGGGGCAAGAGGGGATTTTTCTTTTTTTTTAATATGTAGCCTATCCACCTTGTGTTTTTTTCTCTCATTCACAGTTTTTAGAAAATCAAAGATGCATCCAGCAGAGGGAGAAAGAATAGCAAAAAAACTAAATGTCTTCAATCTCACTCGCAGGGTTGAGTTTGTCTCAGTTTAGATAAGAGTCGGAAGTGTCTGAGGGAGAATAAATGCCTCTCAAATGCAACATCTCAGATGGACAGTTCTTTTATCATCAGTCGTATTACATATGCCACATTATGCTCTAGGGGATGAAATTAATTCCAGTTAATGGCAGGATGTCAGATTTATTTGTCTTTTTCTATTCAAAAATGCCATTTGTCTGTTCACTATATGAAAGTGGCTGCTCAGTGCAGGGCAGCTGGTGGCTGAAAGGGTTCCCGTTACCTCTAACAACCAGTGCTGTGGGCGCGATGACTGTACTCAGAGGGAGGAACAGCTTTTTATACAGTTTCTGTTGTTGATGATGTTCACGACAGACCCGAGAAGTGGTTGTTTCCATTGCACACAATTGCACTGGGAAATGTGGAGGTGTCCGCTTAGTCCACGTGCGCCTGGGAGCAACAGGTTGCGTGTTAATCGACCAGTAGGTCAATCAATCAAGTCAACAAGCACAGCTCTGGATGTCTCAACTTGTTGTCTAGCTTGCTCAGTGTTGTAGAGCTTTTCCTCCGTCTCACAGTATTTCTCCCTGAGATTCTTGAGCTCTGTTTTTTTTTCCTTTAAAAAAAAACAAAACAACAGAAAACGTGGCTTTTTAGGAAGTTGACATTTATTCATTTATTTGACATTTGGGCAGGCTGCTTTAGTTTGCGTCAGACGAGAACTGTTTTCTTTCGGAAACATGAAAGCAAAGTTACCATTTTCTTTACAACCTAAGTAGTATTATTTTAGTGTTTACCCACCAAATTAGCAGTACGGATATTTGGCTTACTTTGAACTTGGACCCTAAAACAAGTATTAATGTGCACTTTAGTAACCTGGTTACTCTTGGCTGTCCGCAATAACCTGATTTCTTAAATGTTTTGCAAATGACAAGCCAAGATTGCTAAATCGGGTCTATTAAGAGAAATCTGGTTAATGCAGCTCGATTTCTGATGGAAAAAACACAGATTCCTTGGTGTTAGACCTTTAAGGGACTCCATAAATCTCCTACTGTTTAGAACTAAAGTTCTTTGGAAGGACTCAAAGGATCACTGAAAATACTTATCCCCGTTGACGTGCTTGCTAAAGCTCCAACATGTGTGACTGCATCTCTTTTCTCTTTTCCTCTAAGCATAATAAAAGCATTATGCGAAAACTATCTATAAAAAATTCCAGCACTTACAATAAAGGCCTGCCAGAGAATGTGCAGTATGGAGCCGTTTCCAGGAGTTACGAGGGCCTCGCCTCCATCGTGGATGAATGACAACAAAAAGAAGGGCTGTAATTGTATCGCGTCTTCCTCGTTAATCTTTTCCCACCCTGTCCCAGCACAATTTCAACACCCACCCTTTGCAAGAGTAGCTTTTCTTCTTCTTTTCTTGCTAATTATATGAGATTTTGCCTCGTTTCTGCAATGACAGTGTGCATTCTGTAATCATTTGTAGTCACTTTATAACGTGACAGCCCTTCACTGAACTGTCGAAGATGAGTGGAATGGCGTGGAATACCACAATAAGAAATGTTAACATGAATGAGTTATGCCTTTGGTAGCAGTTAAACCTGCTCTGTGCCGGAGATTGCATTGAATCATCGTCTCCCACGTCGTCGTTTTAAACAGCAGCATCATTGGTTATTGGCACAGTGAGCTTCATCTTCGAGGCTGATTGCATTGTCATGGGCCAAAGGCCGCGCAGCCACTGGCCTTTAGCGCTGATGCTCTATTGTGCTAATAGCTTTTTAATGAGCCATAAGTCGCGTCCCCATCTGATTGCTCCAAAGCATTTTGTGCCTGTCCCTCAGCTTAAACAAGGGGGATGCCTTCACGCATCAAGTCTGACTTTACTTTTACTAAAGTCACATTTATGTTGTGAGGTATTGGTGCTCACACAATTAAATGAGAGAGTTGATTGCCAGCTATTGTCCTAATCATTCAGTCATTTCTGGTTCCAGCTTCTCAAACGTGAGGCTCTGTTGCTTCCCTGGTTTTGGGCTGTTGGTTGCACAAATTAAGCACTTCAGGCTCTGGGAAGTTGTGATGGACATTCGTGACTTTTTGTTGCAACATACTGTTAGGAGGCAGTGTTTGGAAGAAAAAAGATAGATAAGATACTTTATTAGTCCCTCGGTGGGGTGTCAGCAAAGGTGATAAATAAGTATAGCATGCAAAAGAAAAGTAGAAGGTAAAAAATATGTGTGTATATACAGAAACTACAGAAGTTACATTATTGCACATACGAATATCGTATTGCACATTGTGTGGGTTTTCAGTTCTGGTAGCTTTATTGCTAGGTTTACGGGAAAAGAGGAGGACAGACGTGGGCCGCCGTGGATCGATGGTGAGGGGTGGGCTGGAGCGCAGGCAGGCAGGCAGGCAGGCAGGCTGATGAGTCTGTAATCCTGCAGGCGCTGGGAGATGAGAAAACAGAAATTGCTTGGTGTCGAAAGCACAAGAAAAACACACACCAGGACCACTGGTGACTTGGCCTGACGCGTCTAACTACCACAGTGACTGGAGCAACGATCTGGCGAAGAGTGGACGAAGAACCGGGGCAGATATACTGCAGGGTGATGAGCTTTATGGAAGGCAGGAGACGTCGATTGCTAATCAATGAAAATAATAATTAGTTGCACCTGTAGAGGTAATGCATTGCAGACATTTCCTAAAGCGGTGTCACACAACCAAAGCAAGTTTCCAAAATATGCTACTAGAGTTTCATAAAGGACTTAATGAAAATCAATGACTGCCTGGAATTGTAAGACAAATACCTCAAAACCAACTAGATAATGTAATTAATCAACAATTGTGATAATTGATTAGTTGTTTAAGTCTTTAAATTAAAACACAAATCTTAATTTTCTTAATGAAGACATCTTGAAGATGTGTTGCTTTTTCATGTTATATCATAACTTGGATATCTTTGTGTTTTGGACAAAGCAAGCTATTTGAAGATGCTACCTTGAGTTTTTGGAAATTGTTGCATTTTTCACTTAAATCTCACCTTTGAAGTAATTCATTGGAGAAAACAATTAATAAATTAAATACATGTACCTCTGTATAGCCTGCATTTGAATTGGTCCATAAAAACATCTACAGTTAAAGCAGCAAAAAAAACAAAAAAAAACTGCAAAACATCATATGTGTTGAGGGCATGTGCATACTGTGCTGTAGCTGAGCAGCATATGTGTTACTGTCGCAGCACCGAAGTGTGTGAAAAGTGAAACGATGTGAGAAAGAGAGCAGGTGAGAAAGAGAGAGCGAGAGAGAGAGAGAGAGATGAGGGCGAGCGCCCAAGAAGTGGCGCGTCTGCCGGCTGCGCAACAAGCTGCGATCAGTGGAGCTGTTGGGAGGAGGAGGAGGAGGAGGAGGGCAGAAGGAAAAACCCTGGGAGGAACGAAGATCACTCAGGAAGATGTGACGATGGGAGACAGAGAAGAGGCAGCGAGAAAGATGGAGATGAATGAAAGAGAGGGAGAGGGGAGGAGGAGACTGTGTACGGGCAGCAATGGGAAGTGAAACAGACCACTGGGAAGCGACTCAGTGAGCGCTGTGATCAAGACAGAGAGGAGTGCAGGTAACACAGGGATAAGTGACAGGGACTGCTTTTGATTGACACGCCCGTCATGATAACAGCCAAAGGGAACCTGGCGAATCCTCTCCCTTTCTGATCCGTCAGTGTCTCCTGATGTGAATCGCACTACGAGGGGCGTTAATTAGTTTTCCCAACTCGTCACTTCAAAGTCTTTTGTCTTGCATATATATATATATATATATATATTTTTTTTTTTTTAAAGAAGTGATGCAAAAAAGGTGCAATCAGTCTCCGAGTGCTCTTCGGGGATTGCAGACGCTCTCGGTGACCGATGCTTGAGGACTGTGCTGTCAAACTTGGCTCCGATTCTTGTTTTGCCACCTTGGCTCAGCCTTTTCTCTCCGGGAGGTAGGTGTTTCTGTTTTCACTTGAGGAGGCAATCAGACAATCAGTGCATGGCAGAAATATTGCTGAAATTATATAGCTACTGTTTTAAGCAAACTGCAGAAAGATGAAGACATTTGAGGAATCTCTAATGGCTGGAGGCTGATAAAGAGCTCAATCACGAAACATCCTTTGTGCTCTAGTGTGCTTGTTGGCCCCCTCGGGATCTTAGGAGACCACTTGATGTGTGAGATCTGAACGCGACGCGTGTGATCTAAAGTGTTGGACTAAGTGCTACAAAAAGAAACACATTTCCTCTCTTTCCCCGCGGTGCACCGTCATGTCAGAAACGCTTATTTTTAGAAGGCTGCTGAAACAAAATCAGAGCAATCGTGCACTCTTCTCTCCCTCTTCCCCTACAGCTTTCATTCTATTCCATGTGCTGAGTGAGCGCTTTTGTGCAGACTGTGCAGCACCGCTGCCTCTGGTTCCCTGCGCCTGCCAGTCCGGCTTGGCATTGAGCTTGCAAACAATATTTAAGCAGAAAGACACGTCAGTGCAGCCTCTCCGAAACAGCTCACTGTGTGGGTACACTAATCGTGATCCCCACTCGTGGTGTGTGTGGAGGGCTTTGGAGCCCTTGGGCGTCTCCAGACGCTCCGGGCTGCAGCTCCAAACAGTAATAATTAATTAAGAAGCATCATTGCTTCTAAACCTGCAGGTCGGGACCTACAGTGGGTTGTGTCATGACACTGGAGGAGTGATTTGTAATTTAGGAGTGTTTAATCATACGTTTTTAAATCTTTGTGGTAAATGTGTTTTCCGTGCGAGATGCTCAGCAGCCTTCAGGGTGTCCCTCAGTAACTAAAAGTAAGTCAAAGTAAAACAAGCTGTAAGGGAGAGATCGGAATAATGATTTCGCAGCAATGGTTCATCAGCTTTATGTTTGTGTCCACAACTGTGGGGGGTCGCACTGAGGCTGTCTTTTGTTAAGAGCCACCGGGCTTCCAGAAATCGAATAATGATAATTACAATGAGCTTTAAAAGCCAGATAAGTGAGCTGCTGACAGAAGGGTTGTCTGTAAAGTAAGTATGTGAGTAAGCACTGATGTATGTTTGGGGAATGTTAGAGGGAAAGAGTATCAGGAACGACACATAGGAAAGGACATTTCTTTGGTCTGGATTTGTTCAGTGTTTTCAGTGTTTTATCAACTCAATATGATATTAGATTTATATTAGACTGACTGGAATACAGTTGACAAAGGGGTCTGATTAGATTTATAATCACACCAGCCAAAGTGTAAATCTACTTGCACATTCTGTCTCCATTCTGATGTTAATTCTCCGTGATTTTCATGTGGTAAACAAATAAGCGTTCATAAAAATGGTTCATTTTGGCACCTGATTTGGATGATGTTCTTCGGTCAAAAACATCTATTAACTTTACCCTCAGCCATTTGATTGTTGACAGTTTTACTCTTACTCTCTTTACTTTTAGCCAACAGCAGTCCATTTTATTTTCGTGCTGTGTTTAGCAATATATGTCAGCCTAGACACATTTGTTTGAGCATAAACACATAAAATAGACAATCTTGATATGGATTGCCTAGAGGTCCACTTGTCTGTTCTTTCTGGTGAACAAACCAGATAATGGTGTCACTGACTAACTGAGTGTCCATTCGTCCATCACATTATTATTATTATTATTATTATTTGTTGAGAATATTATTTTCTGGAAAAGAGTTACACATTTTGCACTTCCCAGACTTCTCCTGTCAATCAAACAGCGTGAATGGGCCTGTGACGTCTCTTGCATTTTATGTTGATGACATTTGAGTTTCTGTAGGTGGCGCTCTCTCTCTTGCCCGTTCTTGTCATTTCTCGTATGACAGGTGTTGTGTCTCGGGGAGTGCACATTTGTTGAATCAATGTGGAAAATGTCAGGGTTTATTATTTTAAGCCCTGACAGACCAGATTTGCAGATTCATAGATTGACAAATGTCATTTGACATTTCATATTTCTGTTTGGCCGCAGAAATCCTTGACCTTGCTAACTGACAGATGACGAAAATTATCTCCAGCGCGCACACCGGCGCTGACCTCTCTAATTGTTTGCGGCCATGCATGAGCAGATGCCGACGTTGTGAGAGACCACAATGATTTGGATGCTGCCAATCAAGCAGCATGTGTGTAAACGGTAGGGCAGGGCGAGGGCTGCAGAGGCGGCTGGGTTTACCCTGCGCGGGCATTCATGGAGGACACGTTGACATTTACAGTTGCAAATGAGCCTCCACTCATTAAAAAACAAATTCTGCATTACCGTTTATGCCTGCCCGTGTTGTCCAAGTACCGCACAACCTGTGCGAAACTGTTTAACTTTTGTAGATTATTTCAGCCAGTCCTCACTTCTTCAAGGTTCTGATTTAGGCTTGATAGGGAGAATTCAGATTAGGGGGTGAGGATTTAAATTCAGATTTTACATAAGATTAAAGGTTTAATATGGCAATATACCCCATATAAAATCCAATTTGGTGGGTTTGCTCTGGCAGACAAGCGCTGCTTTTGTCTTAGGTTGCTGTAGCGTGTGTTGGTGGGCTCAGCAAACCATGGCGACAGAGATGAATATTCGTTGGCTTGTTCGCACTGTGACTTTTCTTCGGTGACTACGCTTGTTGTGTTTGACAGCCCTCAGTTTCTGTTCAGGACCACTGCCTGTAAAAGCCCAGTGAGGCAGGTGAAGGACTCGCATGCACAACCCGGAGACATGAGCTGAATAGGAGGTTGGAAACAGCTGCACAGGTGGATGTGGAAGTCAGGGAAATATTGGCAAATACTGCAGGGCAAAGAGTTCCCTCTGAAATGACAGAGAGAGTTAGTGAATGGCAGGTCCGACACCACCCAGGTGTAGCTGTGACACTGACTGCCGGCCTCAGGTACAAGTTGTACAGCGCATTTTATAGTTGTGCCAATAGACGTTACGCTTGGTAAGCAGTGTTGAGGGTTAGAGCCTATGGAAGCAATCAATGAAAAGCCCTCGTAAGGATACTAATACAAGGACGTGTGTGTGTGTGTGTGTGTGTGTTTAGTGGGAGTATGTCTAGTGCTGTCCAGACATGACAGGTGATGAATGGGTTGGATGCCTTGAAGCAGACACAGCAAGGAAATAGAGACAACAAAGGTCAGTGTGTGCAGCGGGACCTTAACATTAAATGAGTTGAGGGACGAAGGAATGGCTCCGTCTCCTGCAGGGACAGAGGCAATGAGAATATGCACAGGCCAGGAGTAAAGGAGAAATGGCTGTGCGAGATCACCTTTATATCTGAGGTGTGGCTTGTTAGGAAGATTACAGATGATACAAATTCACATTGGCTTAAAGAGACCTGTATTTAATTTATTTATAGCCATATGAATACAACAATATGTACACTAGTATGCATATAAATAATATAATATTATAAGGCCGCATCATATGTATAGGAAAGGGCCATGTATTTGATGTGAAGCTCCATCACTCAAACTTAATTCTCCTTTGTGGTTTCACATTAATTTGTCATTGATTTTCAGTACTTACAGGTACCCTGTGGAGCTTTTCTGTAAACAAACAGCAAAGTGGTTTTTGTGACCAAGAAAATAAGTAAATGGTTACTGGCTTTAAAGGTTTGTTTGAAACAAAAGGACTTACATAAGTGTTTTCTGATCTTCCACTATTGGCAACTAAAACTAAACTTGCACTCTCAACCCTCCAATCCCGACCTCCTGAGAGGTTTTGCAGCGACATAACAACGTCAGGCCACGTCCTGCTTTGCTACTAAGAGAATACAGGCATTATTCAGATGACTGCATGTCGTTTTTTAGCAAAAGGTAAACATGCATCGTTTTAATGGGTTTAGTATGCAGCAGTGTTAATATTCATTCTAAATAGTCATATAATCGAAGGCAGGATAATAAGCCTGCTGCTGCCTGCCTCCCCAATCTCTGTCCAAAAGCTCTGCTCTGCCATGTATCGTACTAATGGGGATAACGTTATACACTTTTGGACAGCATTCATGGGAAACAAAAAAGTGATTTTGATGTCAGAAAGGTGTGAGACACGGGCCGATCTGCAGTTTGTATAAAGCCAAACAAATGAACAAATGACCACTGTTGTTGATTAATACACCCGACTACAGGTTTATGGTAGTGCTACTTTAGGCTTGATTGGCTGGATTGAATTGTATTGATTTTTGTGACTTTTATCAAAAACAAACAAAACAAAACGTAATAGAAAACACAGTATTAAACAGGTTTTAAACATGGGCTCAGCAGCGGTTGAAGGTCCAGGCAGCATTCTCCACAACCATCAATTTATCACAGCCAGCTGAAAGGAAAAAGCTTTCTGTTCAGAACAGAGATTCTCTCTCCTGAATTGGCTGGGACACAAGCGGCATTGCTGTTTGGCATCTCTGAAATGGCTGAGAGAAAGCTAAATCAATTAGCCTCAGGAGGCCGCGCATTGTCATTTGCATCGGGTTACCGGTGGCAGGCGGCGAGCCAGCATCGGTTGATGGAACAGACGCTCACTCAAGGAAACAGGGAGGAAAGGACTCAGGGAAGGGAGAGGGAGCAGGCCCGGCTTATTCGATTTGCTCAGGAAAGTGATTACATCTTCCGCTTCATAACAGCCCTCCCTCTCTCCCTCTGCATGTTAGCTGCTAAATGACAGTGACACACCTTGCCAGGGCGCTGCTCCTGGCTGCTTTTACAGCTGTGCCCGAGAGCCCGTCAGAGCCTTCACGTGCAAACGCTCTGCCTCTTATAGCAATATGTTTATGCTGCAAACTGAATCTCCTTGTGCTGCCGTTAGCAGGGCGGTGGCTCGTGTTTGTGCGTGATTGTGTGTTTGTGTGTGTGTGTGTGTGAGATCAATGGAATGGAGGGCTGCTTGTCTCCCTGCACACAATGTACTGAATGTGTGTGTGTGTGTGCGTGAGCACATGTCTATGGTCTGCGGTGTGTTTGAGAAATGACTGATGGAATTGGACGGAGGTGGAGTGCCGATGACAAATCAATTAGAGTGCGCAGGAGAATTAGGCTAATGAAGGTTGACAGCAGGGCCAATGTCCCACTCAGCCGTGACTCAGTCCTTCGGGCTGGTGTGGTAATGGTGCAATTTGCCTGTTTCCTGGGTCTAAACGTTAACCAGTGTTTTGATTAGGATAATGGCTTAAACACTACAATCCCGTCTGATTTCAGTGTGAGAGAGTAAACCTTGAGCCGTTCATTCAGATGCCTTAAACCACCGTTGTTTATGTTTCCCACACAAGGACCTGTGATATGTGGCTTCTGTGTCTCAGAACCGAACTACCTCAGTACCTCAAAAGCTGTCAAGTGTGAGGCCCAGGTAGACAGTTGGGTCACTCTGAAACGGGGCCCAACTGTTACAGCAGCATCCCATTTCCTAAAGAAAGTCAGCATTCCTTGTACGTGTAAACCTACTTGGCAATAAACCTGATTCTGATTCCCAGCTGTCACTAAGCAGTTCATCCATGACCACAAAGTTTCCATATCATTAACCAGTTAGTTGTTTTAACACAAACCGCAGTCTTTCTCTAAACCAACCAAGTAGGTTTTGTGCCTAAACCCAACCAAATGTAAACTCGTGGTCCAATCTGAATGGATGGCGAGTGGATTGCAAGCCAACAAAAAGACCCAACAAAACTAAACATTGTGGAATGACTAGCAGTGCTGTGACATGTCATACATCCATAAAAGTAGCCAAACTCACCAGCCTTCTCTTTTTCTGATCTCTTGTTACAGGAGTGTATTTCATTGGGTTTTAAGTTAAATTGGTGTCAAGTTAGCAATGACAGGCTCGGGAAACCAGGAAGAGGACTCGCTAAGCACGACCCGAGACAAACAGGTGAGAGCAACCAGTCTTTAATCAGACAGCGGAACTTGAGCAGAGTCGACGATCAGAGCAGAAGTCAGGATACAGAAATCAGAGTCGATCACGGGAAGGCAGAAGAAAGTTCGCATCATGAAACAACAGGTTCACTGGTGTCTGGGAAACACAACGAACTGACGGGGAAGTGAGGGTGGAGACATGCTTATGAACACGGGGCTGATGAGGTGAGTGGGGACAGGTAGTCAGGTCAGTCGGCGGCACGCGGCCTGACAAGTAATAGTGTGGATTGTGACTTAATGACTACGGGGAAATGTACACCAACCAACTGAAACCAACTGGGAAACATGGTGCTAAAGAATATGTGATCTGGAGATTGGAGCCTTTCCTGCTTTTGTCTTCATTTTAAGTCAGTCAGGAAGACATGGACAGTAAAGTGTACGCTCAATCTTGAACAATTCCACTTGCAAAACACACTGTCTTGAAATGATTTTTCCTCTAGTACTCACTCCTTGTATTTACTTTCTAAAATTACCCCCGTTATTGCTATCTATTTTGTCTCGTTTGAAACAGCTGTTATCACGCTTTTCTTCTTGTCTCTCTTTCCCGACCAGCTGCCCACTGTTCTCCCAGCTGTCATTCTATTCTCCAAAATCCAAGCCCCCTCCTAATGGTGGTATTTATTTTGTGACAGGCAGTCTTTGTCCCAAGCAGAATAGCGTGCTCGTTGCACACACGTCCACACGTTCAAGATGCCTCAAATCCTCCTTGTGGAATTGTCACCGATCCGCTGCAGTTATGCACTTTCCTGGGTCCATTGTGTAATTTTCTTACACTTGTGGATAAGTGCCTGGATTCAAGCAATATTTTATCGAGGCATTTCCAGAACAGCTGTAGGACGTTTTGCAGCTTTCTGAGGTATCAAGAGTAAAAGGTGATTTTGACATCCACCCCTCGTAGTCAAAGATCTTGTTGTCAGAATCACCATTTTCTGAGCATTCAGAAATCATAAATGGAAAAATCGTCAGGTCATCCATTAATCCCAGGGTTGGCGGTTCGATCCCGGCTCCTGTCCGCATGTCGAAGTGTCTTTGGGGCAAGACCAGATGGTAGCAGCACACTGCACCCGTTAAGGTTGAAAACGTGTTCCTGCAATTGCCCCACTGACAGACTAATAAAGGAGGATTATTAATTGTGCCTGTAGTTTGGTTATTTTTGGTACCTTGATGCAAAGTATCGTGGACACATGTGTTGGCTGCTTATGCTGCTCTTTGATTGACAGGCTGAATGTGATCTTGGCAGAAGGGGCAGACTGTCTGCCTGGTCACTGGAGAGCATTCAAGACACTGATCAATAGGTTTACAGCCTTTTGAAAAAGGAAAGATGCTGAGGAACTTTTACTAGGCCCTTGGACTGGTCAGGAAGAAAGCCATTTACCAAGAGGGATTTGACTCAACTGATGAGCTCAGTCAGATTCCTGGAAGGACAATTGCGGTGCCCATCATTCAGAATATAATCACTTGTCTGGCTCATAAGCCAAGCTGACAGTAATGTGCCAATGCAGACAAGTTAAACAAAAGCAGCAGTGCACTTGACACTGTCAAGGTAAAAGTATAGTGAATAGGTATATTGATAAAGAACAATATGCTAAGAAACTTGATTAGATCACTTCCACTCAATGTAACAGGAGTTACTTACAGTATATTGCATTTTCACTAAATGAAACAGATCAAGGTCTAGTCGAGATTTGAATCTTTGTGCATGTGTGGAGAGAGAGTGAGTGAGTCCATATGGATTTATGCTTAAAGGAATAAAGCATTTAGCCATGCTTAGTTAACACTAGCTTCTTTAACCACGAAGACAATCTCTGTCTAATGTTAACCAAGTGTTTTCGATGCCTAATCTTTAACCGTACAGTTGGCAGATCCGAATATGCTCATTTGAGTCATTCTGGATTGAGCCACATGCATTGTTTGGCACTGACAAACTGCACTAGCTAATATTCAGCTGTGTGTTTCCATGTGTTCTGTCCTCTAGAAGACCAGAATTGTTAGATTATAGCAAAGAATGTAGCCAAGTGCATTTTGATGTATTAAAGCTACTGAAATTGGTGTCACATTTGGTTTGATCCCCTCTGCTGCCCATTTAACAACATCTGTAATATCGCAGAGTGACAGCATACCATAACGTTTATCTGTGTGTGTATCTGCCCCAGTTTGCTTGTAATCAGAGTACAAAATCGCAGCTTATCACAATGGTCGCCAATTTTTTTTAGACCAAAGAAATTAGAATCAGAATCAGAAACAGGTTTATTGCCAAGTAGATGTTGACATACAGGAATGTGCTTTGGCGTGTTGGTGCAATAAAATCTGAATATGAAAATAAGTAAAATAAGATAAAAAGTAAGTAAAATACGATAAAATAGAGCCCTGGTGTTCATGAGCTCTTCTCTGGTGAAAGAGTGAATTAAACTGCAGTTGTGTGCAAACGCTGCTCAATCCTCAAATGGGAAATTGGCACACATCCAGTTAAGTTTCTGTTCTATTGATACACGTGTCATGGACTGGGGCTAACAGACAGGGAGGAGGGAGGCCAGCGGTCTTGGAAGCCAAATCTACAACTCGTTCCAAACTTTGCTCTTCATTTAATTTCTATATTAGCGCAAATTTACTGCCACAGGCTTCAGATCATAAACTATGAATGCACTTGGAAGTCACCACAAGGTAGCAATACTTCCACTCTTGAAAAGAGACTAGTTATATATATTAAGACCGACAAACTGCTGTCTCACGCCACAGTCACGTCATATTGGATTTAGTGTAAAATATGCGGTGCTGATAGAGTTTACAAACACCTTGTGGCTACATGTACAGCATGTGGAAGATTTTGTCCAGGTTTTCAAGTCTTTTGTGTAAATCTTTTACCAAAGCAGTAAACAAAGCAGTGAATCAACCAATTCTGATGGTTTTTTTCCCCCTCTAGATCTTTCAGGAAAGCATAATTACATTGTTCTCTTGTAAATTCCCTCATGAAAACAAGGAGCAATTGACCGTAACCACTGTTATTTTGGATGAGGCCATTCCAATGAGTTACACATGTTGACGTGCCATTCTTCGACTTAGTTTTTTCCCATGTCCACTGTGACACGAATGCATGCTGCAGCATTGTTCACCAGAGAGAGGAAGAGGTAAATCTCCAAAGTAATCCTTGTCATTTGCTGGCACTGAAGCAGACACTCAGAAAATCTCCCCTTTTGGCTCGAGCACGAGCTTCTCCTTTGGGTCGTGTCCAATGTGAAATGACAGAGCGCGAAAGCAAGGGAGCGTTGCCAACAAGAAGACATAAATAATAAGAGTAATCTAAAGGAGAACAGGGAGCAGGAGATGCGGAGAGATGAATGATCTAAATAATGTAAAGGAGCCATCTTTTGAAATGTTATGCAAATTGCAGGTTTTGATAAGAGCTTTGAGCATGGGTTGCACAAAGAAACAGAGCAAGCATCATATTTATAGAGGTCTTGGAGTCTTGACATGGTTAAGAGACCCTTGCACCTGCCCAGAGCTTCCTCCCATCCTCCCTGCAGCTCGCTAATCAGTAGGGCTGGATAGGGAATGATGGGTCTTTCTAACCTGCCATCAGCCAGCTGCTCTCCACAAGGCTCCCAGAGAAAAAAAATCAAAACGATAACTGTGTGAAGCAGTCGTGGCGACGCTGCCAGTAAGCAAAAGCATCGCCGTATTTTTCTGCCGTAAGAAAAGATTGCAGAAAAGTCACCCGCATGTTGACAGTTTGTCAGGTGACGCTCATGAAAACATGGTTTCACGTACAGGTGTTTCTATATCACATTCAATATTTGTGACCAACCAAGTTTAACACTCAAAACTTTCAAAACTAACCTGCTTCATCAGGACTGTGTGTTTTGTCAGTTTTGATTGACAGCAGCATCAACAAAGTCGGAGAAGCCTCCTCCACACAGATCAATTCATCAGCGATCCAATAGGCTTATTTTACGGTCATCGTTTTGTATTATTTCAGCTTTGTTTTGGTTGGTATGTCTGGCTGGTATGACGTATAGCTTTAAATTCTACAACACCCACGAGCGTCAGCTGCTCGTGCCACGCAGAAGAAACTACATAGGCACAAGAAGCACACTCTTAATGCTTTGTCTTTTCAATTTGGAATCTATATCTACTGCAATTAGTGCCACACGTAACACAATTTGAAGAACCCCTTACAGAAATTCCCCATGGGAGTCGTAGCTTGTACCTTTGACTTTTTTATCAAAGAACCACAGTTGCTTGTCTACTGTACTGATGTTTCATGCCAATGCAAGTCTTGGAAATTCACCACCGTGTCAGTCACCTAGCATTGTGTATGTAGAAAATGAAGTAGGCTTTTAGGTCCTGAACCCAGGGTGCCCAAAAGAATTCCTCCAACTTCACAACAAGTCAATTGTTGTCAGACTCTCAGTCTGATAGTGTCTGCTTGTCTGACATGACCTTTTACTCACTTCAAAACAGTAAGAAAGGCACCAGGAAAAATAAAATACACTCAAAATACATGTTAACATGTTAAATAACCAGTTGCTTTTAACTTTGGTAGATAATAGCGTCGTGCTTATTGTTGTCTATTACCTAAATTTAAGGCTTTCTAACACATATTGAACGTCTCAGTGTGGTAAGGGTCTCAGGGATAACTTCTCCCGCGTGCAGCGTCAACAGATTGACAGCCACAGTTGCGGTTGTCTGTTTTCAGCCGCCAGGTTTGGTGCAGTCCACAGATCATCTATTGTTGGCCCCAGGTGGTTTTTGACAACAGGCCTATTCCACCCTTGGGTGCAAATAGCATTGTTGGCTCAGCTTGCGTATTGAAAGCTGGTAAACACTGGCTCCCGTTTTTATGTCCAATGTGAGAGTGTCAGCTGATCTACTACTGATTTTTCTATAATGGCCAGTCTATCTGCAGTATATTTGCTTTTGCCCCAGTTGCAGTGAATGGTTTAAGACAGACCTGAAACTGATCAATAAGTCAGTCAATGAATGTGATAAAGCCTATTGTGTGAGCGTAATAAGTTAAAATGTGTCTCTGTACAAGTCCACAAGACATGATTGCCGTGTGATTATAGATGTTAATGTATGTCAGCTTGTGGTTCATGAAATGCTGATGTCAAATACTCCTTTTGTAAATTCTGACCCGACCAACTGCGACAGAATGGTTCATGGGAATTTGTACTGTGTATAAATTTCTATTATTGTGTGTTTGTGTGTGTGTGTGTGTGTGTGAGTAAGAGGGACAGAAAATTGAGAGGGAATATTAGAGAGCACATGTGTAGTCATCAGAAATTGGATGATGTCTGGTTGCTGTGATTTAAAAGATTAGGAAAGGGCAGTTAGCGTACCATGCAGTACAACAACATGGGCCATCTGTATCCAAGAATCTTAACATTTTTGAAATTAACAGCAAAAGAAAACTTTTATTACAACATTTGACGAATGTCCTGAGAGCTGCATTGCCTTCCGATGAAATGGAACGTGCGTCACTATGACATAGATACATGCCATGCTAAATATTTGGACATTGCTTTCGTTTAACAATTGCATAACAAAAAATAGATACCTAGCAATGTAACAATCCTTTTGATGTCATTCAGGGGAACTTTTCTATTAAATTCAACTCATATGGTCACTCTGCTCTGACATGGTCAGAAAGGTTGATTTAACCTGAATAATATAATTACAGTATGGTGAGGACATGATTTAAATGTTCCTGGATTAATATGGATAACAACATCCTACAAATCATATGTTCATATATTACATTATACATAAAGTATTTCACTTTTACCTTCTGGGCAAGGAGAGGAAATGTGTTTGTGAATGCAGCACTCCACTTTACGCAAATGAGTGCACATGCTACTCTGTCCCAGTGTTTCCCTGTGTACACAACATGTTATTTTTTACTTAAACTTGACATATGGGAGCTGAGCAGGATAGTACAGTTTATTTGATGATGAAGCAGTTTATGGAATATAACTTATTCCTCAAATGTCTTCTTCATTTCCCCAGTTTTCAATTGGCTTGGATGTTACAGTGTTTTTAGAGTTTAAAAGTATTTTATCTTTGTCTTCCCATTTTAGTCATGAACCACTGACATTGAGTGGTTGGGCTGAATACGTTTCCAACAGGCTTTATTAGTGAACTATGATACTGGGGGCATTTTGACTGCAACTCCCACCTACAATGTGGGGAAATAGATGAGGACAGTCTGCTCTCTAGAGAATATGTTCTCGAAGAATCGCTTCTATGGACAACATGGAGCAGGTGTTGCCCCTAAAGGAGGCACAAAGGCAAAAGTCCATTCACCCAAAAAGAGGGCTCCAAACCCCAGGGTAGCGTTGGTCATTCGGGGTAAAATACATCGTCTTTTGCAAGGTTCTGCAGACCACCATGTCCCAGATTCCCACCTTTATTATGCAGGTATTGAGGAGGAGGATCGTGAAACACAGGAGGACAGAAAGGAACACAGAAGTGTATACCCAAAGGTTAGACAAGGGGCAGAAGCCTACTCTCCAAAAGTGTCAAATGGTAAAGGACATGGAGTACCACAAGGACCACCATGTGTAGGAGACGTGGAGCTGAACAGAGAGGGATGTATAAGAATACCCTGCACTTTGCAGCATAAAAGCTGCAGACCCCCAGCAAATCTGAAACGAATCTCTTTTGAGGGTGAAATTCGGGCAACTCCTGAGCAGATACAACCACCCCCACATTACGGTCCAATTAGCCCGGACATGAATGGTACAAAATTTTCAGGAGCAGCCGGAAGGGACTGTGCTTCACCCCATATTCGGACAAAGAGACCATATTCTACTGGTGATTGTGTGGACTACAACTTCAACAGAGCTCTCCCAGGTACACTGCTGGAAGAGGATGAAGATAAAGAGGAGGAGTCAAGTGCCGTCATTGAGCACATTCTAAAAGAGCTGAGGGGTATCAACAAAATCCAGGAGGAAATCTCCGACCTCAGGGATTACCTGACCTCAGTTCGAGGTTCAGTTGAGGAAGTGTCATCCTGTGTCGACGCTGTATTGTTGGAGATTGAGGGCATTCGTTCTAGCAACAAGGCTGGTTCAGGAGTACATGCAGGTACCTGGTCGGGGGTAGGGTGCAAAGATGGACCATCCGTCCGCAGAAGGCCCGCCAGTGCTTGTGGCAGTTTAGGGAGTGCAATGCCAAAGTCTCATTCAAATCTTTTCCCCCAAATCTATAATGAGCGCCATACCATCCATGGAGAATTACTGCTACCAAGGGCAGAAGAGTCTACTGTGTCCCCAATTGCTGAGTCAGTGGATCATCAGGAACTGGAGGAACAAGACGATACCTCTGACCATAGCTCAGACATCCCAGGAGGTGCCATAGCAAGAAAACTCAGCTTTGGGTACCTTGAAAGGCCGGATGGCCAAGACTGTCAAAGCACCAGCTCCTTGTCTTCTGGTCATAGTTCCAAGTCTGAGTCAGACCTAGAGAGACCATCATGTAGTCATGGAAGGAAGCAGCAAAGATCTGATGATGGGGAGGAACATTGGACTAACACTGGACGACAAAACAGTGCTGCTGGGGAATCTGTGTGGCATAGGGAGACTGCTTACCTCAGGGACGGAGGTCTGGAGGAACATCAAGGTGAGAGCCCTCTTTGTTGTGAAGGAACTGGTAGCTGGGATCACTACAAAGGTTCAGGAGGATATGGTACATCAGGGAAATGCTCCACAGGAAGCTCAGAACGTCTCTCTGTTCGCTCTGGGAAACATTACAACTCACCTGCCAGCACTTCTAGCAGGGAGGAGTGGCAGTCTCGGAGGAGAAGGCCTCAAATCCAGTCTGGGATTCATGTTCCAACAGATACCATCCATAAAAAAAACCCCACTGTAGCATATGAGTGTGCTGCAGAGTTTTCCTACCCTCAAAGTTCTGGTTACCATTCAGTTGATGGGCATGATGGAGAAGCAGAGGAATTTGAGGTATATGGGCAATCAAATGACCTGAGCTACACAACAGACTGTCTAGTTGATAGTTATCAGGAATCTTACTTAGCCTATGAAGAATCTTCAGCAGTGACATGGACTGAGGCATCCTTATGTTCCACTGTAGCTGATGTAGATAGGCCATTCATCCAAGAGACAGATGTCAGTTACCAAAGCTTAGAAAACAGACTCCCTCATCCTGGCACTGCAGACGTCCAAGCTGGTGGTTTCAATGTCAAGTGCATAGGCCGAGCTGTACTTGATTTTAGTTCTGCCTTGCGGGGAGCATTGCGCAAACTTGATGTACCTGGAGCCCAGAATCCTGGAGAGGAAACAGACTTTGAAATGTCAATGCCTTCTGACCTGCTTACAACTGAGCTGCCTTTAAAACCTTTATACTATGAGGCACAATTTGAAAAAACCTCTGACACAACCCTGAAAGGTGATGTGGTTCATAGTAGTAATGCTGTTAGGGAATTGAGAAAAAACAATACTCTAGACAAATTAGATATTTTCTCTGTGGAGCCTATGCTTGAAGAAGCCAAAAACAGCCTTACATTGGAGTCTACAGACACCTGCCAACATCCTACTTGTCTGGACAAGATCCCCCCATGCCTAGAAGAACTTTCAGTCTGCCCTGACCCAATTTCCAGTAGCACTGCACTGCTCCCTACACCTGATGGCCTTACAGAACAACCTGCAGAAGGCCCCGCAGAAGGCCCCGCAGAAGGTCCTGCAGATCTGACCGTTAAAGCCCAACTTTCGCAATGCACCACTGCAGAATCCCTCTCGGCCTCCCTCTTGGCTGATGAACCTGCAGAACCAGAGGAGCAAGGAGAAAATGAGGTTCCACTGTCACAGCAACCCACCACAGACATTGTAGCCTCAGAGAGCCAAGCAGAAGGAGATGCAGCAGAGCCACCCATGGAGATAAGCCAGATGGATGAACGCAGGCTAAAGTGCCTGAGGAGCTTCCAGCAGATTCTGCGGGAGAAGAGAGAGACCAGGCGCAACCTCACCAGTATGACCATGTCCACCTTCTCTCAGGATGACTTTGAACCAGGTAGTCACCTCTGGATGTAAAGTTGGAATCATCTTTTGTTTCATCATGTGCATTTTGTCTTTTATTTCAGTAAATGACTCACTGACTGCCCACCGGGTAAAAGAGCGTTGGTATTTTTTGTATTTTAATTTATTTGAGTGACTCATTACTTGTCATGATTTCAGTTGAATTTAATAGATGCTATTTAACCTCTAGTGATCATAAAAGTATAGGATTGTTTGTTTGAAAACTTTCCCTTTCCACCCCTCCTTTCTGCCTTCAGAGCCTCTCACTGTTGCCGAAACTCTTTGATCTGTCATAGTCGCACTGCAGTGTGTACATTGATAAAAGAATAACTGCCGCTATCCTCTTTGGGTATGTTCACCCAGCAGTTATGAATAAGCCCCTGTACTTAAAGGTTCCTTGGGTATTTACTGTAACACACAGTCTCTGCTGATACTATAATTTTCTACTCCCATGAGAGTACTGTATCACCCGCCATTCAGGATTCCCTTACTCCTCTCCAAGGGTCCAGCAGTAGCCATTTGCTGAATTAGAAAACATTAATTATCTCCTTGGTAAGTGAGCCTGACAGTAAAGAGGAAGGAGAAGGGAAATATCAAGAGTCATTTTCACGATAAATTATACATGTTAATGAAACATTTATGACCTCAGACCCCCTTCTATCTGGAAACTCTGTGGCGGCACTGCTTTTAACATCGCCTAAGCATTTATAACAAAATTAATAATCCAGTATGTGTCTTGTTATTTAGCATGATGAGTCAAATGACTGTCCATTCTGTGTGTTTCCTTTTTCTCTTATGCTGTTTTACAGATGGAAGTCAAGATGGAGATCAGGTTACCTTTTTTGTGGTTTCTCTCCTGTTAACATTATTAACATTGACATTTTAAAAGAAGTTCTTTCTGTACAGTTTTCTGTCTATTCTTTGGACATTTTCTCATATCTCTGTTTAAGTTTCTTTTTTATGGTGCTTATATGGCTTTCTGCCAGTTTATGGAAAATGCCAATGAAATAGCTTCAGGTTTTACGAGATGTCAGCCTCAATGCATCTGTGCCCTATTAAAAACATTTGTTGTTTCAGTCATAAATATAAAAAATGCCATACAGGACTAGGTCAGTATTAATCAGGACGCGATATTGATGAAAAATAATATAGATCGAGTCTGTCAGGCTGTTTGGATGTTTTGTCACTGTGGTTTTTTCTTTACTACCTGTCAGACAACAAAACACATGGTGTTAGGAAGCAAAAGTCAATATTGTGTGTTATTTTACTGTGAGCGTGTGTGGTTTGGTAGGTGTTTACTTTGCAAGGTGAAACCAGATTTATGATGCCCACATATGGAGGTGGACAATAAGATTGATTGAAATGTCCTCTTTGGCATGCAAATCTGAAACTCAACCAACCCAGTTCAGTCCCAGTGTTTATCTCCTGTTTTTTCTTCTCACCTTGTTCTTTCTGCCATGCTTGTGCGTGTGCATGCTCCAGTGTCATGACACCAGTAAAGCCTGTCCACCTTTAAATGGCTGAATGTGTGACCTTTGACATTCTATTTCAGAGCAGAGATCAAGATGCCGACCCCAGCAAGCACCCGTGGGCCAAGCCAGGGTGAGTACACACTCTTTGGTGTTTGTGTGTGTGCGAGCGAGAGAATATGATTAACGGTGTGATTGCACTTGGATTTTCAATATTCAAATATTGATTAGTGCATTTTGGCATTTGTTTATTTGTGTGTGTTTGTGCGTGTACAGGGGAAACACACCATTTGGCATTGACAGCATGCCAGACCTCCGCAAGAGGAGGCCCATTCCTCTTGTTAGTGAACTGGTGAGTACACATCAATCAATATCTGCCTCCAGGCATGTACTTTTGATTTTCACTGAACCTTGACTTTTTTCAGAACTTAAACTGAAAAGGCTGAGGAGGGTTTTTTTAATTCTTCTTTTTTTGGGGGGTAAACTGAGCAGTATATGAATGTGGACATATACCAAATTCAAATCACTGGTCAAAAAAAATAATAGAGTACAAGCAAGAACAGAAGCCAGTAAATAAATCCACCTCCTATATCAGAACAATAAACCGCTATTTTGAAAATCATTTTAGAATTAGATTAAAAGGTTTTATCCGATGCATTAACAGGTTGTACATTTATCTACAAAGATGGAGTCGTGTGACACTGGTATACAAAGTTGTATGACATCACATTTGTCTGCCTATCATAGAAAAGTTTCACCTATTTTCACATGTTTTATCTGCACCACCTATAAAAGTTTCCACGTGCATAGAGATATAGAGGGTAAACACGACTTTGACTGACACTGATCATCAAACTAATCGTGGCTTTCATCTTCCTTAACTTGATTTTGTTTAACATACCAGTAACAGAAATGTACATGGTGTTGGTTTCCTGTGCTGCTGGATTGTCTTCGTGTAGCCTGTTAGTTTTTGTTTCTCTTTGCAACTGCTGTGCGCCAGATGCTCGGTCACCTTTTGTTATTGATTTCAGCTGTAATGGCCTGTTAGCTTTTGCTTCAGCGCTAAAAGTAGCAGAGAAAAGCCACGTTAACAAGCTGGCTGAGTGACACCAGAGTTACATGACGCAATCAGCTAATTTGAGCCTCCAGAAATGATTACTTGCAGGCTACATACAGGACAAATGTATGAAGGAGCACTTTTGCAGTGGCACCTGCTGTGTGATCTTTATATGATTTTTTTTGTTTTTGTTGCAAGCACTGAATAGCTGGATTCAAGGTGAAAGGTGTAGATCCTCCCAGAGGGGAACCTGTTTGCTTGCCTCTAACATTTTCTTTCTTCTTGTTTTCTTCCCTTGCACATGTTCATCGTCGGCCCTCAGGCTATGGTGAGTAAAAGAGAAGTGAGATTCCAGCTGCTGAGTTTTACCATTTGTTTGCTGGGCTTTGTTTCAAACTCTCTAATGGTCCCGATTGTAGCAGAGCACTTCGATCTGCTCTGCGTGAAGTTTTCTGTATGTGCACTTACAGAAATTCGGTGTGCGAGCATGCACACATATGCACGAGCATACACTCAAAACAAATAGCACTCATTGTTCACATGTATTTCAAAAATGTTCCCGACAAACACGGGAGAAATCAATTCCTTCTTGTGAATGCTTTCAGCTTTCCCTCAGCCAGTTGATGCTTAGAGTACGAGAGGCTTTTATTCTGATTGTTTTTTTAGCTTTAATTAACAGGTTTGTTTGGCTGTGATTCAGCAAGTCGACAAATAAATGACACACCTGCCTCTCTAAACAAACCAATGCTGATAAATGTTATGGTAAATTGTGTTTTTCTCCTTTCAGTCTCACATTTATGTTGAAGTACTTTATCAGAGTGCTTGGAGCTGTGAATATTCAGCCGCTGAGATCTAAGCAACTTGGCTCATCTGATTAAAGAAACTTGTCTCCTTTGCCTTGAAGTGGACCCTCCAGAGTGAAGGTCACACTCTCACCGGCAGAAGTCTGAACAAAAAAGCCCCCCACCCCGTGAGGTTTGAAGAGATATAAAGGCTCTGGGACAACCTAGGCATCTTAACTTCATTAAGTATAGTGTATCAACTTCCACAAACGATTTGCGAGAGAGAGAAACAGACAGGAGGGAGGTGAACAAATACAAAATTGTACAGATGCACCTAGAATCATAGCAAAGAAGCAAAAGGAATAAAGGCAAAAGACACCATGAAAATCTCAACACAGAAGAGAGGTGACAAAATCTACAATTAAACAAAGAAAACATGTGCATTGTATTGTAATAGTAAGGATCGTCTAGTTATCACTCTGTATGATTCCTGAGTTGCATTGCACTCCGTTGGTCAGCACCTTTGTGGCCAGCACATGAATTTAGATCGGTGTACATTTTCTCCTGCAAATGTGAGTTTCAGACTTTCTTGTCACCTCAAGTGACTTATGCTTATCTAAGTCAAAACCCAACGGAGCATTGTGCCCACTCCTTGCTACATGACCACGCGCGCCACTGTCATCGATGCACAGACACCTGCTGGGCGCGATGCAGCTGCTGTACCTCGACTTCGTCTCTTGTCATGTAATAGCACGTCTTCTTCTGTGGTCTTGGAACTGTCAGGAAGCATAGAGGAAGGCAGAGAAGCTCACTGTTGAGGTATTAGGACGTCTGGAGCTCTGAAAGTCTCAGCATTATAAAAATAATATTAATAAAAAGACTATTTTGAGTCATAGCTGGAGAGACTGAACACTGAACACTAAGCACGAAGGTCTGCAATATGTTTCATAATCTGTGTGGTCTTGTTAACATGCTGCACACCAGAACCAGTCACCTGGACTCCTGCATCTTTGCCATCTCTACATCAAGGATCACTATGGAAACAAGTTTTAGACTGCGCTGTGTTATCCCTGACACTTTTAAAGATGTGTGTGACTTGATGTCCTTTTTCTTGTAATCGTCAAATTAACTAAACTACATTAACTATCAAAAACGCCTCATTGCATGTCATTGAAACACAGTTTCTGGGTTTTAGGATTTGTACAAACAAACAACAAGATATGCAACATTTCTAGAGGTGCAATTAGGCGAATTCTGTTACCTTTAGACACAGCCAGGTTAGCGGTTTCCCCCTATTTTCAGTCTTTGTGCTAAGCTAAGCTAACCAGCTGTTGCCCGATGCGTCATATTCAACAGAAAGATATGAGAGTGTGCCGATCTTCTCACCTAACTCTCGGTAAGATAGCAGTTGAGCTTTAGTTACGCTCACTTCGATATTTAGTTTTACAGTGTTTATGTCGGAGCCAGATTTGTAGCAGGGGCCAGGAGCACTTGACTGAAACGTACCTAACTAGAACACATTAGGTGACGATCCTCACAAAAGTGCTGATACGATCGTGTGCGAGTGTGTTTGGCCTCAGGGAAAGAGTGAAGGAGCGATGTGCGACGTGCTTCGAAGAGTGTGTGTTTGAAGAGAAGGGGAGAACAAATGTGTGAATTGCTTTTGCAACATCAAGTTTGCTCGACCTTCAAAGTTGAAAGAGCCCAATATCACACAGGGAGCCGAGTTCCTGAATTTTATAACTTAAGGTTCTCTTTGACTTTTTCTTTTCTCTTTATCTTGTTTGTGTTCTGTTTTGTTTTTTTCTCTGTGGCTGATCACTGATGCTGTTTTTTCTCTCTCTCTCTCTCTCCCTCGTTTCCAGTCCATGATACAGTCCAGGAAAGCTGGACTTGCCCACACACTGGCCACACGGACCTCCCTGAAAGACGAAGAGCTTGTGAGTGGCCACACACACACACACACACACACACATACATACATATATATATAATGAAGCTATGGTTTTTTAGTTATCTACAGGAAGCCTTGCTTAGGGGATCCACACGAACCTCAACCACTCACACACACACTTTCTCACTAACTGTACTCCTACTGTCATTATGCTGTGGCCATTTTGTTCGTCTGTTTGTTGGAGTATATCAGTATAACGTTGACTCTGAATTGTGCTGAGTCAACTTTAGGCAGCGGCAGGTTTTGACGGAGGCCCTCCCTGACTGGATGAGGCTTTGTATATTATTGTTTGTTTCGTGCCTTTCCTGCTGGGCTGTGCTGTGTCAGGTCATGGCTGCATCATATAAGTTGAAACATTAACCACCTTGTCCACCTTGTTTCAATACAGTTCATGTTGTTGACAGTAAATGTCAGGATCAGGTCCAGACAGGTTGTATTGATCAAGGCTGAAAGTGGGCAACTGTCCCAGGGGCCAGCTGCATCGTGAGGTGACTAGTTTGTTGTCATTCAAATTTTGAATGAGATTTCTGCAATTCCTGCATCTGTCTCTGAATTATATCAGTAACTGTGCTGTGGTTTGAAAAGTCCATGCCGCTGTCCGTGATGCTGAAGGAGCAGCCAGATTTGTAACTGCGCCATCAGATTCATCTTGTATCTATGATGTTCTGTGAACTATATACTATAAATACTCAATTCCATACTATATTGTGGCCTTTATACTCTATAGAGTAGTGTCACCTTCATGATCACAGTGAGAAGTAGCAACATGTAGTTGCAGAAACGTATGTTTGTATTTAACACAAACAAGCATTATTTTTCCAACACGCTGACACTTACTTAATGGTAGAAGTTACAGGAGGCTTTTACAGTGACAAGAAAGGAAATCAGAGGTTTAAAATCAGGTTGAAGAGCGGGACAGCACAAATGAGGCACAGACGTTTGAAACATCACAGGTCAGATCAATAAAAGTCAAAGCAGTTAGAACAAGACTGAGTGAAACCAGAGGCAGAGATGACAGAAAGGTATTAAAGATAACAGCAATGAAACCCTCAAAAGAAGGAATTGTTTCTTATATTAAACAATGTGCCCTACTATTGATAAAACTGTATCACAATTTCTACTATAATAACCAGCATGATAATAACGACTCACATACCTCTATACAAATTCTGTCTTTACCAAATCAAGCTGGGCTTCTAGTCAAGGTGTCCTCTCATCCTGTGTTCACCTCCTCCCACACTCCTCCTACACTGGGCAAGATAAGATAAGATAAGATAATCATTTATTAGTCCCTCAGTGGGGAAATTGCAGTGTTACAGCAGCAAAGGTGATAGTGCAACAAGTAGTAAATAAGTAGGCTATAGCATACACAAGAGAAATACAAGGTAAAACATACAGTATGTGTATATATACAAAAACTACAAACAACAGCAGAATTGAGTTGATCAATAAAGAAGCCAAGAATGATAAAAACACAAATAACCACATTCCTACTGAATTTTAGTGGTAAACACAAATTGGCATTTTTATGAATGATCCTGCAGGTAATTCTTTCTTGAATGTTACATCAAGTCAGCATGTCCAGGAAGAAAATGACTGTAGCTAATTCCCTTTTCATGTCACCTGGCAAGCCTTTTTTTCTGTGCTGGTTGTATTTGTGTCAATCACATCTCCATCCCACGCTTTTCCTTATCACTCTCTATCCTGTTTGTATCTTCTTTCACTTGGATAACATCTACACCCTCTACCCCTGTCCCAACCCTCCTCCATCCGTCGTTCCTTCTCGCTTTGCGCCAACAGAAAAACCACGTGTACAAGAAGACCCTGCAGGCTCTGATCTACCCCATCTCCTGCACCACGCCGCACAATTTTGAGGTTTGGACAGCCACCACGCCCACCTACTGCTACGAGTGCGAAGGGCTGCTGTGGGGCATCGCCCGGCAGGGTATGCGCTGCGCAGAGTGCGGGGTCAAAGTGCATGAAAAATGCCAAGAGCTGCTGAACGCTGACTGCCTGCAGAGTGAGTGAATCTATTAAATTACCTGCAAATAGAAACCCATAAGAAAACACGCCCAAATGTCCCATATTGTTGAAGGTTACCATATTCAGAATTTCCCCAACTGAGTGGATTGACTGAAAAGTCTACTTCCCTAATCAGAAGAAAGCTCCTGGATTCAATGCTGTTTTGCAGCTGCCTTTCAGCTGTCTGGCGTCAGAGCGTCCGACAGTTAAGTTGAGCTTAAAGAAACTGTGTCCGAGCAATAATTTTGCAGAGCAAATACATTTGGCTAACAGACATTGCTCTGTAATGTAGTTTCATTTAGCTGCAGAAAGCCTGTGGAATAACTGTGAGAAGGGATGAAGGGGAATGCCAGACAACCTCAGGGATCTACAAAAACTCCATGCTGATACACCTAAAAGGAAAAACATGTGGCCGATCATTTAGCAGAATTTGAAAATGTCGTTTCTAGTTCTATTTCTTTTCACTTTTACCCTCTGGAACTCATCATCCACCCCGTGTCTCCTCCTTCCTTGTTGTCTTCAGGAGCAGCCGAGAAGAGCTCCAAGACTGGGGCAGAGGACCGGACGCAGCACATCATCATGGCTATGAAGGACAGGATGAAGATCCGCGAGAGGAACAAGCCGGAGATCTTCGAGGAGATCCGGAAGGTGTTCGACGTCCCCAAGGTGGTCCACGTCCAGCACATGAAGAGCATCAAGCAGAGCGTCCTGGATGGCACCTCTAAGTGGTCGGCCAAGATCACCATCAACAGTATGTCCAGTGAATTATTAACTTTAAAAACATGTGTGCTCTTCCCTAGTCTCTCCATTATTAATAATAATGCACCTACTCGTTCTTAACAGTGTCCACAAGGCGTGTAGCAACAGGATACTGTCTGTGCAAGTGTGGACACACATACACTGTGTATATCACTCATAGCTCTGCGTGAAGGCAATCTGCAGAACAACCACAAGGTCACATGGCCTTTCATTCTCACCGATGGCTTTAGCCACCTCTCTACTATGTAAGTAGTTTGTTTTAAAAAAGAAAAGAAGTTGGATGGCAAAAGAAGACGTACAAACATGGCTGTGAAAACCTGCAGCTGTGTGAATGTAAAGCAGAGCATGCCAGGTTCCCCCAAATACCTAAAGAAAGAAAAGAAACCGTCCCACATACATGAAAGTTTCTTCTGTTTATCTGACAGCCTGTTTCTGAACTTTAACCGTTTGTGTGCAAGCTTCACATATCTGGAGCCGACATGCGTCCCCACCTCGCCTTCCCCTCCCTTTGCCAAACGTCATCAGGGCTGCCGCTGTTACCAAAGCAACCAGACACATCGCACCATATAGTGGCAGCAGTGTTGCCATGGCAGCCATCACACCTTGTCTCCCCGATCACCAGCGATGAGCTCAATTAAAGAGGAGACACAGGAGCAGTCGTTCAGCTGGCGCTTTGTTAGTTAGTCAGGTGCTAATCGTCGTCACTCACCAACAGTGTTTCTCAGTTGCTCACAGAGTCGCTGTTGATTTGCAACTTATAAAATGTAAAATGTGGCTGATAAACGCCGATAAACGAGATAAAACCCTGAACTCGGTTTTGTACATAAGCCAAGTTGTGATTGAACTTGAGGGTGGGACTTGACAGGAGACGCTCTACACAGAGCTCTTTGAAGAATCCATTAGGGAATATTTCAACCAATTAATATTCAAATGTCCCTTTAGCACAGATAAAATACTGCGACTGATCTGGACTGAGTTGAGTGGATTGAGGACGTGATGTTGAGTTTTGAGCGAACAGGACTTGGACTGCGGAAATCGAAAAATCTTTCACCTGGATGTATGAGTGCAAAAAGGCAAGTGCAGGAATATGTTTGTAGGTATGAGCAATCTTATTTCCTCTTTGGCACATTTTAAGATAGGTATGCATAGATCCGATACACCGAATCGGGATGATACCAACCAGATTGGATATCAGCCATAACGAACCGATCCACATGTTCTCTGGGAGGCGAATTTTGTAATCGTCGGACGGAGCCAGGCTAGCTGTTTACCCCTGTTTCCAGCCTTTGCGCAAAGCTAAGCTAACCGGCTGCTGGCTGTATATTTAATAACCAGATATGAGCGTAGTATCAATCTTCTCGTCCCCTGCACATCTTGACACTCGTCGAACTTCCTTCAGCTAAACAACACCCTTGGCACCAACTGACCTTCCGTCTCAAATCAATATCTGCAGACACGGTTCATAAGGCCTTTAATCTCCGTCTATCAAAACAGTTTTATGTTACTTGGATACAAGTGAAGCCAGACAGATTGTCTTCAAGGCAAACACGCTTGTTGTATTGATGCTGTTTCAGCACGGAATCGTATTTTGTTGCTTTTTCAAGTGCAATAATTCAATTTAATATTCAACAAGCAAACTTGTTACACTCAAACTGATTCTCTCAGTTTGTGACCCCACCCCCCCCATTAAAGGCAGGTCGTGTCACAGCTTCAAGTCTTTTTTATAGACTTGTTGCACAGCACATCAGGTGACAGATAGTAGTTGTTTTAAGTAATTTGGTGAGAAATGCTGTTACCCAACATCTGCCTGTGAGTCATGAGTATTGTGTTACGAGGCTTTGCATAACTGTGTGGGTGATATCTTGTGTTTCGGCATGTGTGTGTGCATGTGTGCGCGTGTAAATGAGACAGAAAGATGATGGTAACGAGTAGGTGTTTGTTGTTCTTATGCAATTTTCATACTCATTCTCGCCGTTTGTGTGTGTGTCATCAGTCCTCAGTGCGCAGGGCCTCCAGGCCAAGGACAGGACCGGCTCCAGTGACCCGTATGTCACGATACAAGTTGGGAAGACCAAGAAGAGAACAAAGACCATCTACGGCAACCTGAACCCAGTCTGGGAGGAGAAGTTCAGCTTGTGAGTTCGGCTTTTATTTTCTTCCCGTTTGTGACGCTCAGCTGGGGCTCTCAGCGGTTTGGCACAGTGCAGGAAAACGGTGTCACTGTCACGAGCACCTCGCATTGGTGGAGGAACATATCAGATCCTTTACTTACAGCAAAGTGTCTGCACACCTGTGTTATACCTGCACATCTGATTTCACTTATTTTGGTGGATTGGAGCTCTTCTCAGGAAGAAGAAGTGTGTGTGTGTGTGTGTGTGTGTGTGTGTGTGTGGAGAGACTGACATCTCCCTCACTTAGCTTTGTTGCACCTGATTGTATTTATTAGTACATGGAGTCGTATGAAACACCTGTGAGTGCGTGCAAGGCCTTCAAGAAAAAGTCAAAAAAATACCACAATGTTAGAAAAACAAAAAAAACATCCATTGTCAGCACAAAAATCCGGCATTCAAAATCATACCTAAGTAAAGATGCATCAATAGTATCAGCTGAATGTAAAGTATCAAAAGTAAAAGCATCATATTTTATGAACCGATACGTTTCCTGTTAGTTAGGACTTGCTCTACTGTGAAATATAGCTGTTGAAATGTGGTATAAACAAACACTCCACCCACCTGTCACCTGTCTCCACAGCGAGTGCCACAACTCGTCAGATCGCGTCAAGCTGCGGGTGTGGGACGAGGACGACGACATCAAGTCGCGAGTGAAGCAGCGTCTGAAGAGGGAGTCCGACGACTTCTTAGGTCAGAGCATCATCGAGGTTCGAACTCTGAGCGGAGAGATGGACGTCTGGTACAACCTGGGTACGTAGGCGGCACTCAGAACCATGGGAATGGTACACACTGTGTGTGTGTGTGTGTGTGTGTGTGTGTGTGTGTGTATTTCTGTGATGAGCGGTAGATGGGAGTGTATTTCTGTGTGTGTGCGTGTGTGTTTTGGAGTGTGGGTTTGCTCATTAGCACAGCAGTTGAAGCACTTAAGATAGTTGTCGTCTTAGATCCGAAGTTCAGCTTAAGTTAAACTCTGAGCGGTGTGTGTGTGTGTCTGTGTGTGTGTGTGTGTCTGTGTGTGTGTGTGTCTCCACTTTCAGAAAAGAGGACAGACAAGTCGGCGGTGTCTGGTGCCATTCGTCTTCATATCAGCGTGGAGATCGAGGGAGAGGAGAAGGTGGCACCCTACCACGTACAGTACACGTGCCTACACGAGGTAGCACACACATGCACAAAATCGCGCACAAACACGCACACACATACACACTCACAGATGTGCATTTTTGCTTGATAAATGACTTGAAACGATTTGCAATCAAAATAGCTGTTGATTAACTTTCTGCAGCTGCAGCACTCTAATCTATGAATCGACTCGTCGCTTCAACACTAAAGTCAACAAAGAACAAAACAGGAAGTTAATAAACTTTCTTCCTGAAGTTTTTTTGAGGATCAGCAGACGCTGATGTTTGAGGGTGCTATCATGAACAGACAAATGCTTTAAATTGTTAATAGTGCAAGAACGAAAATGAACATCAAAAATGTTGACAGTGAAAAAGTAACGTTAACGCCCAACAGTGGCGTGTGCCAGATGACAGAATTGTATTTAACTGTGACGAATGTTTAACAGCATTTGAAGCCAGAGCATCACAGCTCTCTATAACTTTTTGTTGTTTCTTGTAGAACACGTTCCACTTCTCGACCGATGTGGAGGGAGGCGGCATGGTGAAGATCCCAGGGGCTCAGGGAGATGACGCGTGGAAGGTTTACTTTGATGAGGTGCAGCAGGAAGTCGTGGACGAGTTCGCCATGCGCTACGGCATCGAGTCCATATACCAGGCCATGACGTAAGCTCAGTGTGTGCCAGGCGCTCCAGTAGCCGAGGTCAGCCGATTGTGTGGGTGAATCAAATCAGGAAATACTTGAAATTAGTGTGTTTGTGTACAGTATTTAGAGGCCTGTGTGTGTGTGTGTGTCGGTTGTCATGAACTATAAACGTCATGCAAATTAGTTTATCTCATCTAATGAGAAAAGATGACTTGTCACCTCAGAGATTTGCTGGCTGTTTGATTGGATCGTTGCATTCAGTGAGTGCACACACGCACACACACACACATACGCTGGTTTAATTACATTAATAATGTTGTTGTAATCTGACCTTGAAAAAAAGGGACAACGAAGGTTTGTGTGTTTGTTTTGTGTGCTTTGCACTGGGAAGCATCGAGTAAACTGAAGATGTAAGCAGACGTTGTCCCAGTGGCAACGGGGATGTGAGCCAGTCATTGACACAGCCAAATTAAAATCGTGTTTTGAAATACACAAACTGGAGCCGTTATAGAAAGTCTCACGTCTCACTGAAATCCAGCTGAACTTTAGCTACATTTGGCTCCTTCACTAGAACAAACTGTTGGCGACGCTCACGCGTGTCTCTGTTTTTAAATGGAGCCTCTCGGGTGTCTGGTGTTGTCACGCTCTCGAATTAGTAACTCGTGCGCTCGAACGGGTGATTTGTGTTCGTTAGTGCGCAAAGCCGTACCCTGGGATTTATGATTCTGGGCGACTCTGGGGCTCTTTAAGTTTGGGTGTTTACAAAAAGACAAAACTGATGGTCAAAATCAAATCAAACATGTCCTCATGTCAAAAGTGCTGGAGCTGTTGGAGCTGGATGCTGTTCCCAGGATGCAGCTTGATAGCGTGGTTCAGTAGATCGCCCATGCCTGATAAATGCCCACGGCAAACATGGCGACCCCAGCGTGTAAGCTTGTTATCCCGCCCAAAACCTGTAGTCCGAAAATGTCCCCTGAATGCATCATTAGGGGTTATTGTCTCATGCACAGATATACAGGTGTTACCACGGGGCTGAGAAGCGCTCCTCATGACGAGTCAGCTGATCCTCAGTTACCCCTTTAATGAAGGAATCTTCCTGTCTCCTTCTCAACCCCTCCTTCCTTTCCTTTCTCCACCTGTCTCATCCTTCCTCCATCCCTTCACTCCCTCTTACTACTTTTAAACCTCCAATCTCTCTCCTTCCCAACCTGCTCACCTCCTCCTCTCACTTCCCGTTCTCTTCCTCCCGCTCACATGCCTCTCCTTTCCTGTCCTCCTCAGCCATTTCTCTTGCCTGTCCTCTAAGTACATGTTGTCGGGGGTGCCGGCAGTGATGAGCACCCTGCTGGCCAACATCAATGCCTTCTACGCCCACCCCACCGCCTCCACCAACGTCTCTGCTCCGGCCAGGTTTGCAGCCTCCAACTTTGGGGTAAGTGACCACCAGACACAATAAAAACACTGGTGTTTTTCAATCCGACGATACATTGTAAGAAGTAGATTCATTATAGGCTCAGCTTTCACACAGACCACACCCACCAAAAAGAGCAGGAATACGGTAAGATGCAAAATCAACATTTGTAGAGGGAAGCACGACTGCGATTTCATCTTGTACAGGTAAGAAACGGTTGAAATAGCCTTGAAGCTGCAGTTTGACTCACAGTAGGCGTCACAAAGACTTCCCACAGAAGGTGACCCCATTTGTCTGTAATACTTAAGGTGTTGTAAAGGACTTGTTTCGCACAGACATCCGTGGGAGCGACCTGTGCAGAGCCAGTAGTGGTGTTCCTTTATGCTGCTAATAATCCTCCTCATTAAAAAGGTAACGTCTTATCACTGTGGGACCCTTGGAGCGGCTCAGAATTTTGCGGTGGCCCAAATTTCGGCCCGCGGGCCCCACACACGGGTGGGGGGGGGTGAGCTGGGTGTGCAATGACAGCTAGAGGCCGAGCTTAATGACTCCTGGGATCTTTGCCAATAGTGCCGGCTTCAGTTATCCTACTGGCTGTACTCACGCTGCGGTGATATACGAGCGACTGCAGGCAGTGTTCTTGCTTTAATGGGTCAGCGGCTGCAGACAGACCTGCTCTCACAGTGGGCCACAACTGTGTGTATTTCTGGGTTGCCAGCTTGGTGACAAGGTTGATGCGTTTTTATTTGTCTCGTTTAATTTCACCAAAATTGAGTAATTTTCTACGTGGGCATCTCGGTAATCTTTTAATTAAGCCGTTTTCTCTTTCCATGCTTAATCAGCGTCTGTAACACTCAAATGACTTGACAGTAATGAATGCATGACTCAGCTTGAGTTAATGTATGACATACGCTATGCACTCTAGCGTAGAGTGCCCACGCAAATAAATGACTAAGTGACAACTAGGTAATGTTTTTTTTTCCATAGATAAAAACTGCTGATCCTAAACTGACTACACTGGTTAACCTGTGAGCTCTAAACCATTTATTAAAAGGTATTACTAACTAATAGGGAGGGCAAGGCAAGTTTGTTTGCATAGCACCTTTCAAAAGACTTAAAAGGGCATTAGAGGCGAAAGAAGAAAATATAATAGGTCAAAAACAATCTAAGAAGTAAAAAAAAGGAAAAGAAAAGTATTGGAAAAAATGGCACAAGAGTCGGAGTTGCAGCTGCATGGATGCAAAGTACACTGGTGCCTAACTCCTCCGAATCTAACGCAGTGGCTCACCCGTAAAGCATTGCTGAAAAGACAGAAGTCACTTGGTTTAAAGTGACAAGGTAACTGAGATAATAGCTAGTTAGCAACATTTCAGGGGAAAATAAAGCACTCGTCCTTGGACAAAATGGTGCTTCCTTGGTGTTACAGCAGTAGTTACCCATTCAGCACAAAAATTGAGTTTTTTTTTTTAAATTTGGTTACTCAAAATTATTATACTTGATGGGTTGTTTTCTTTATCAGATATATTTTATTACAATTTCAAATACTTTGTCTTTTCTCTTCAATGATTTCTTATATTTGGATTCAGACAGAACAACACACAGGCAGCAGGGAGCTCGTTGTTGTTTTTTACCGTCTGCTTGGACACACTTGGGCTCTGTCTGTCTGTCTGTCTGTGTCTTTTGATTTGTTGGAGTGTTTTTCCTGTCTCTCTCTCTAGTGCTGCTGTGCTTCCTGCCAGACAGACCTCGAAAAATCACTCACATCATTTCCCTCCATTATTTCAGCTCCCATTTCTGGTTGCTTTTTTTTTTTTTAAATATTGGGCCAGGCCAATTCTAATGTTCCCGTTGCCATGGCAATAAGGTGATTTCCTAATTTGTGAAACTTCACTCCAGCCTCTTCCTTCCCTCCCGTCTCCTCCTCTGGCCCGTCCTGTGAAAGATGGCTCCGTGTCGGTCCGTTCTCCCTCGCCTCTGCTCTTCATAATTAATCTCTGAAATCACGTCATCGGCTGACAGTTTTAGTGACACTCAACCTGTTACGTTGTACATGTTTGTGTGTGTGTGTGTATTCGCTGTATTCTTGTCGGTTGTTTCACCATAAATTACTTTCCCGGGGAATCGTTTCTGAGCGTGTACACTGTGCTCTTTATTTCTGCAGTGCCCATTAGCAACAGTCACACCTGAGAGCTCCCTAGTTGTCAGCCGCAGGTAGCACTGATGAAGCTGCTGTGAAATGTCTAGTTGTTTAACCTTTCTCAAGCTACTTGCTTCACCAATATCTGGGGGGGAAAAAATACAAATCAGAGAAGCAGCAAATGCTCTCTCGGGTTTCCCTAAATGCTCCCCTGGTCGTGAGCAAATGCCTGCTCTTTGAAAGTTAATTATTGAAAGTGTACTTAAGATTTTGCAGCAGAGCAGGTCATGGATTAACTTCTTTTAGGTTAATGTAGCATGTAAAATGTTTTTATCCATGAATGTGTGTAATGTGTGATTGCAGTGCCTCTTTTTCAGATTAGATGTTGGCAAATTTGTACCTCATTCATCAGAAACATTTAAATACAACTGGTTTTCATCTCACAGGTCCCATAGTGCCAAATCCCCTAGAAAGGAAGTGATTGTAATTTCGCAGGAAGCTCCCTGGAAAAGGACAATTTATTATAGGAGAAATTGAGACAACGTTCGTGTGGTAATGAATTGCCTGCATAACCTAGAGAGCCTTTTAGCACAGCAGGTCAGCATATTTGTGTTGTATTCATGTCTGTGGACATTGGTCATGAATACAATGCAAAATATGTGAAAAATAAGGTTTACAATAATAGATTGATATTTACTTGGATTTAAATGGATAGCTGTCATTAAGATGTTTTTGGTTCTTTGAACAAATTTTGTCTGGAACACAACTAACTTAACTTAATAGCTGTCTCAGATCTTTGGTACTATTTAAAGGGAAAATAGCAACAAAGTACATAGTTCTTTACAGGAAACCTCCCAGGAGATTATTAAGATATTGCAGGACCTGTCAAATAAAGGGATGCCTCTTTTTATGTTCCTGGTGTCAGTGATTTTTATGTCAAATAAAATCATCAGAATGGACATTGACGCACATTAAAGGAGGACTGAGACTGTTCCTCATAGCCAAAACAGTTTGTCACCAACTTGGACTTTTATCGAGCAACACATGCTGATTCCTCCCAAGATAATGTAATGTCATCTGCATTCAGCAAGGCAGCTTTTATTGGCTTGTTACGACTCTGCACCTGCTCCGCGAGGACAACTGGGACGTTCTGGAGCTGAATCCAGCTCGGTTAATATCCCTTGCAGATGAAGGGAGGAGGCATGATTTGGTTGGACTCATTGCTCCTACAAAATCCATATATCCAGCCCTATTTACTGTGCTGTACAGTGTCACAAACATTCTGACAAACAGATGAAATGTTTGGCCTGCTCTCAGCACCGCTGATTCATCAAGCGATGTCTCAAAATTTGGATGACTGTAAGCAGAAGTTGCAGAGCAAGCATTTTGTCTGAGAGTGTCTATTGGTCACAATATAAATAAATGAAGGCAATAAAAAACAATATATAATATAATACAAAATCAATATAATACAGTGCAAATGAATGAAGTAACTACTATTGCATAAAATTTAATTTTACTCGCCAATAATAGCAGAAGGATTTTGGCGTATTGAAAACCCTCAAAATACAATAAAAGGCTACTGGAGGATTATTTAATGGTGAGTTTTCTCTCAGAATAATGTACCTGATTGCAGACGTTGATGCATAAACAATGAAGTTCAGCTCCAAATGATGAGGATTTCCACTTTCCTCTTCAGGCTACTTAACTTAATTGTGGGGTTGAAGCCTTTAGGCTTGTGATATGAGTTATTCCCAATTAAAAAAAGGTATTTATCACCATCACATTTATCTGATGATTTGAAAACACATGCCAAATGTTTTATGGTCGCATAAATTGTGTCACGGCAGCAGAGGACAGGGACGTTCATGCAGCCCGCAGTGAGAATCACTGCAGTGGACCTGAAGGGAGTAACCTGTTACCTGCCCCTCGACATGTGGGAGCAGGTAACGAGGAGAACGGAGCCAATTACAATTATTATCGTGTGTGTGTGCGTAAGGAAGGACACGGGAAGGACAATGTGCTATTTTTTAAAAGGTCAAAACTGATCTGTTCTCTTTGTCTCAAGCTTTTTAGGTCAGATGTGCTCCTCCATAGGGCTATTTGACAGTTACGGTTAAGAGGTTCAGTTTTAGAGTTGAGGTTAAGGTTTGCCTTTAAGGATAAGGCTGGCAATATTTTCCCCAAACCTTGCTGCACTTCACTGGTTCACTGGAGAAGTCTGATCCAGTTGTTTGGTCTCAGGACCAACACTCACCTCATTAAGTGGACCGGGTGTCGCCTCAGTGATCCGATACTCATAGATGATCCACCTTAAATACATTCACTTCATCAGGATTCTTTTAAAATTCTGTGTTTCTTCTACCAGTGACGTCTCTTTGGGGGCTGCCATCTCAGCTTTTAGCACCACGGCAATCCCTTGCCGCATGTTACCCGGCGTTGAAATGGTCCAAATTAGTGCCACGCGGCATTTAAATTTGCGATAAAGGAGAGCTCTGGTGTCACATAAGTCGTAAAGGCTCGTCGCTAAAATTAAACTACAGTGTGTGAGTTCACGGTGGTGAAGGATGGTGTGTTTTCGGAGCACGCTGGAGCTCTAAATCTTATTTTTCCAGAGGGTTTGTTGACAATAAAAAACTGAATATTACCAGCCTCATCCTTTAAGGCTGTGTTGAGCTTTGGCATGTCGTTGTGCGAGTTAGTGTTGGGGTTCTCCCTCCCTCTCCTTTTTTTTCCCCTCCTTGTTTTCTCTCATCCAAAACCTAACTCCTCTCACGACTCACATGCATAGCTATGGCACTCTGCGTCTCTGCTGTCTCTTCCATAAGTACGAACTGTTCCTGCCACCATGGGACGCACAGAAAGACACAAACAAAGCAAGAGTTAGGAGTCCTTTAAAGAGCTGATTAGAATTTGGCAATTTGTTTTATTGTTCTTTAGTGCCAGATGAAGTTGGCCAGTGTTCACACTTTGATCCAAAGATGAAAACAAAGGGAAACCCTTTCCAATAAGCACAAACTAACTGTTATGCAACCATCACTGGCTACTTTTCCAAGGAAGTGAAATATTGAGATGTGACAGATTGCCAAAGAAACGTTTTAACTGTTTGGGCGTTGTCACCTATTAGGTTAATGTGTTTTTAGTGCAAACTAGTGAGTGGCTGTTGCCAATTTCCAGCTTCTCGTTCTTCCTCCCCCTCAGACAAACTTTATTTTGTCTCGTTGGTTTGTCAGCCATGTTGTGACTCCCAACAGGCCAGAATAAATCATTTAAAAGACAAGCAATGGGGATGCCGCTACTGGCTGTAGCTCAGCTGCTGGAGCTGGTTGGCCACTGATCATAGGGTGGTTCCATCCCCGGCTCCTCCTGTCCATGTGTCTCCATGTCCATCCCAGACACTGAACCCAAATTGCTCCCTGAGAGCCGCACACATCGCACACATCATCGTACACAAGCACCCGTTACATGAACATAATAGAAAGAATTGTGAAAAGTGAAATTTAAAAAAGGTTTAAATCTTAAGATTTCAGTCCTGGGTGATCTGATGTGCAGAAGAGTTTTGATATATTTCTCAGACAAAACATTTCTTGTTCTCCGCATGGTTTCAGTCTAACAGCACACACATTGAGACGGAGACAGACATTCAAACACACACAGGCTGCATGTTGCTCATGTCTGTGTCCTTACTGTCCCCATAATGTCTTTCTCGTCTCTCTCCAACAGAGAGATCGTTTTGTGAAGCTCCTGGATCAGCTGCACAACTCCCTGCGCATCGACCTGTCCATGTACAGAGTGAGTGTCTGCTTTCGGCTGCTCTTGTTCTTTTATTCACCACATACAGAGCTATAGTTTCTGTCCATCCCAGTGACATGTTAGTTTGTCACTAGTCATTCGTAAAAAAAAAAAAAGGCTACGGCAGGTGGGTGGGTAGAAATCTGAATACCACCTTCTGATTCTTTATTTCCTCCACATTCCTCTTCCTCTTGTCTATTCAGCTACTCAAGCTTTGAGTTTATATTTCTATTCCTCTTTAGTTCATTCTGGGTTCAGAGCACGTTTTATTAGGATTGTGTGCCTCCTTCTTATCACATTCATTGTGACTGTGTGCATGTAGTTGTGCAGTGATAAATTAAAGGCTGAGAAAATTTGGAGATCGATTTGAGGAACCATGATTAAAAAAGGAAATCCGTTATATAAAGAAAAAAAGACCATAAATGACCAAAAAGGGGAAAAAACTTTGCTATCCAAAGAAATAAATGGTTAACTGTGTGTGTGTGTGTGTGTACACAGAACAACTTCCCAGCCAGCAGCAAGGCTCGCCTCCATGACCTCAAGTCCACAGTGGATCTTCTCACCAGCATCACCTTCTTCAGGATGAAGGTAGAAACAAAACATCAGCTCAATAATCACCAAATCATGATCACTAGCCCAGCTGATTTCCCCCGTTTGTCTCAAACGGTGTGTTGTTGTGTTGAAAACAGAAGGTATTTTCTTTGGTTTGTTGACGAGTGAAAACTTTTAGATTTACTTTATAATGAGGGCACATTTATTGAGACGATATCTAACAGCAGGATGATCATAGCAAAGCTAATCTCTGCTCTAAACTCACACACTTTTATTACACAACCTGAAGTGTCCACAAGAGGAAACACTCTGCAGCGTTGCAGGATTGATCGCAGCCTCTGACTAATGTCTCTCAAAGTGAGCTTGTGCTGCCGAGTTCAGGTCTGTTATGGAAAGATTGATTCCACACTGGAGGAGGGAGGAAAGGTTGTGGATATGTGTGTGTGTGTGTGTGTGTGTGTGTGTGTGTGTGTGTGCTGATGTTTTCATGTGTCCATGCATGCAAGTTGTTTAATATTCCAGTTTTTTAATGAAGCAACAAAACATCCTTTGAATCAAACGTTTGTCCAATTATCTCTGTTCATATTATTTCCATTAACGTATTTGTAATGGCACACTTACACCCTGTGATTACTCATAGATTGTTGATATCATATGAATAAACCTTCATTTTTGAGGTGTTTTTTCTGTGTCCTGACATGTCATACTTCTCCGATAGTTTTAGAAAAATTTTTTGAACCGTCAGTCTTTAAAAAGGAAAATCTGTCTTCTTGCTTATTGTCCGAATAAACCCATATTTTAGATTACTTGACCAAAATGGCTGCTCTTTGGCTGGTGAATTCCTAAATGTCTGACTTGTCTTCCCACTCCACTGTCCGGTCTTGCGCAGGTCCTGGAGCTGCAGAGTCCTCCCAGGGCCGCCAATGTGGTGCGGGACTGCGTCAAGGCCTGCCTGAACTCCACCTACGAATACATCTTCAACAACTGTCTGGAGCTCTTCAACCGCCAGTTCCAGTCCGCCGTCCAACCGGTCAGTTGCTACGCATCAGCATGTTTTCAGAATTTACCTTTTAATTGCTAGGAATGTCTCGGTCAGAGAGAGCTACGGAAAGTCCAGAGAGCGATAGTCAGGGACATTTTGGATCGGTGTTGAGACAGCGTCACCATAACTACCAGGCAACCATCCTACACAGCCGCTTATGGTTGGTGGTAACTGAAGTCATGTTGTGTCACTGTTTTGATGCTGTTGGAGTGAGAACCATAGCAATGATATTTTGCATATTGCAGGGAGGCTGTAGACAACTTCAGTCATCAGAGGTCACCTCCACCATTGAGAAGTAAAGCCTGAGCAACATACATGCCTTCATATTCCCTCAAGTGGCTTTTGTTGTTGTCCCATTGCCAACATTTAAGATGTGGCGTCTGGCAGGACGTTTGGTTCCACTCTTTTCACCGTTCAGGCTCCTGGTGTGGTTCTTTGACAAAGTATTTTCAAGTATAAATCGAGCAAAAACAGGATCTGAATCGAACCTTTTGCTCATTTTCATCTCAGTAGCCTTAATTGGTGATCTGATTAACTAAAGTCGCCATCAGCCGAAGAATTATCTCCAGAACATGGAATGTTTTTAAACTGTGCCAGGAAAGATTCATGTCTTAATATGTCTAAAACTCATTAACCCAGTCTGTCTTCAGTATAAATTAACAATATTTTGCATGTTAATCAAGAAAAGTGCAGAACACGGAGCCAGAATGTTTTAAACATAAATTGTCTCAGTACAGTGGAGGAATAATATTGTAATTATTGTTGTAAATTATTCATCGCAGGTCATTCACTGAAATCACAACTGCTGAGCACTAACATGTTTCTGTGCTGCCGCTCATTTCATAACTGTGTGCGTTTCGTTTTGCCATTCATCACGTCATCGTGTACGGCAACTAAAATTCTTACATCCCTTCATCTTCTACCCTTTCCCCCTCTTGCAGCCTGAGCCAGAGAAAAAACAGAAGAAGAAGGAAAAAGTGGCAGGAGAGGAAGAAGACGATGAGGACGAAGACGAGCAGGGGGAGGAGGAGGAGCAGGGGGAGGAGGAGAAGAAAGAGGAGGGCCAGCAAGAGGAGCAGGGCCCGAGCATCCAGAATCTGGACTTTTGGCCTAAACTCATCACGCTCATCGTCTCCATCATCGAGGAGGACAAGAACTCGTACACACCCATCATTAACCAGTCAGTTTTGACTTCGTACAGAGTCTTGAACGTTTGGAAACGTTTGCTTAATTTTTCCCGTTATGTTTTCAAGGTTTGGAACATGCTTGAATTTGAATGTGCTCCCTGACAAACACGATCCCGTCATGTTTGTTTGTTGTCTCCTGGCATTTATAGTAACAATTAAAAGGCTTCGAGAGCCTGGAAATATTTGGTTTGGGTACGTTGAAAGTGCTTCGTAAGTGCTTGAATTTTACTCTTTATAAAGCTGTCGGATTACACACGCTAATTGAGAAAACTTGCTGAAATTGGCTACGACCTTCTGAACGTGTGTACTGTATAAGTAATTACACATTGAAATTAATCAAAAGTTTCAGTTACATTCATATTTAAAACAAAAAATGTGTACTTACAAAAGTGTGTGGGCAAAGGACTCAAAGTGGATGACTCAAAGTTCAATCTAAAATATTTGAACACTGTTGTTTTTTTAAACTTTATAACTATAATTTAATTTCGTGCTACTTTGGATTTTGCGACAGGAAATTGCGGCTTGCTGCTGTAAGTTGTTTCACTTTAACGACATTACTGTTGTAAACACAGTGGGATGATCAAATATTGACTCAACATATCCAACTCACTTACGTGTTGTCGTACTTCTGATCTCACACACACACACACCAGCAGATTAACTAACATGTTTACACTTTGTCTTGTCCTGAACTTTCGATTTCTTCCACCACTTCAGGTTTCCTCAAGAACTCAATGTGGGTAAAGTCAGCGCTGAGGTCATGTGGATGCTGTTTGCTCAGGACATGAAATACGCCCTGGAGGGTAAGACTTTGTGTGTCTGTATACAGTAATGTGTGTGTGTGTGTGTGTGTGTGAGAGAGAGAGCTCAGTCTTACCATTACAGTCGCACTTTATTTTCCTCACTCCATCAACTCTCTCCATGTCTTCTCTTTGCCATCGTCTCTTCCAGTTTTGCACAAAAGTGACCACTGCCGCTGGAACGGCGGTGAGATTATAGACAGGAGATGCAGTCAGTCAGAGTCACTGGCCAGCCTTTTGACTAAAACCAACATTTACTAATCACAGCATAAAGGAATGAAAAATGCTAACGCAAAACCTACATTTCCCAAATAGGCATTTAAAATATTTCCAGTCTCCCCCCTGGGATGGTAGGCAGTTAGGCACAAAAGCAAGATAAAGATTAATGATAGATACATGCAGATTAAGTAAATAACAAAAGCAGTAAAAGCAATAAAGGGATGATGAAAAGACGACATCGCGTAAAAGCCTGTGGGTTTTACGAAGGGATGTAAAAGAAGCCACTGATTCTGTGAGCCGTATCTCCTCAGGCAGGTCGCTCCAGAGCCGGCGGGCCCGTTTAGATTTAGATTTCGACTTTGGAACGGCCACCCGAGGATCTAAGGCTGCGAACTGGCTCACGTGGGGTCAACATTTCCGCTATATAGCTTGGGGCCAGACCCATGTGTGCTTTAAAAGTGACCAGTACAATCTTAAAATCAATTCCCAAATGGAACGGGGGAGCCAGCGGAGAGAATCCAGGAAGCCAGGTGATGCGATGTCGTCTGTGAGAACCAGTAAGAAGCCGAGCCGCTGCGTTCTGAACAAAGTTGGCGGCGAGAGAGAAACTTTTGGTTCAGTTAGTGAGCCGTCATCAGGCTGCTCTGACACCTTGAGTCCCATTGTCTCATTTCAGACCTGCTTAGCTACTCAGTATTCTGGCTTTTGGCTGCATCTCATGTTAGACTTGTGGAAATAGTACAACACTCAGCTTTAACACTATAGATTTTAGTTGTTGTGGAAATGTCAAGTCTTCCAAACTAAAGCCCTGCAGCTGAGTTTAACAGAGTCAGCACTGTTTCTGAGATGCTTTATTCAGACTGAATCACACATTTGAGCGCCGACAAGTCCTTCAGGAGACCCATGTCTAGACTTAATTTACTTCCTCTGCATCTAGTCTGCCTTCCAGCTCCGCTAGTATTGTGTTCTAGCGTTAGTCTGTTTTTTGAAGCCAGTCTCTGCCTTGTCAAACTTGCTTCGCCGTCTCTCTCTGAACTCTCATTGGTTTGTTTGTAATTCTGTTGCCATCTCAGCTCCCACGTTTTGCATACGCAGAGTTGATTTCAGCGCTGGTAAGATGGTGTGTGTGATTAGTCATGTATAGCAGAGGTTCCCAACCTTTGGACCATTTTTTATAGAGGCAATGGGAGGTGGGGGTGACTGCTGCCGAACGAAATTGTTCTCCACACCCCAACAGTAGACACGCTGATACAACGCACGCCTCACACAGATGCACTGCTAAATGCTGGTGGCGATGGCAGACTGGTTACCTTGCGTTCTGATGACCCCCCTTTGCTTAAAATTCAGTACATTGTTGTTTGGGTCATGGCAGGTGGGAAAATGCAGCACGGACAGATGCACCAAGTTCAAGGTAATTAGTGCAAAAAGTGGCTCATTATGCAGCTTTTCTTATTTGCTTCTATATGTTCGGATGTCTGGGGTTGGAAATCTCATGATCTACAGGACATTTTGTGTGTTTACTGATGAGAAAATGAATGTCTGCTTGTTGTAAGAAATTAACTGGGAAATGCACCTTAGACCTGTAGAAATAGACATTAACCTCCTCATCACATGTCCAACATGCTTATCGTCACCTCTAATCATCTCACAGTAACTTTAATTGGAGATTTAATATATATCAACATCGTTCCTTTCTTGATACAGGATCATGATAGACATGCAGAAGTATTTTGACAAAACTAGCACCTCAGTGCACTGTGGCTCTGATTCCTCTGCTTCCTACGGTTTGTTTGTAACAACTGGAGCCCAAAATTAAATCAGACCTGGTCCTCAGGATTGGTCTCATTGCTCCGCTCATTTGTTCGCTGGCTGCTCCGTGTGACACACAGACCGGTGATTGGATTTTGATGAAACCCGCAGTGAAGGACCTCACCGCTGTGTTGAAGCATTTTTAAAATGACAACTGGCCCAAGCGAGTCGCTGCGTTACTCTGCGGGAGGGTCTGACTCTCAAGGACCTTTTTAATCCTTTTTTAACATTTCACAATGAACTTAAGAGCACAGACTAAGAATAGATGTGTCTCTGTTTGTTTGTTTATTAGTCCATCCATCTGTTACCCTTGATATCTTATGTAATGCTACATAGAAGTAGCTGCAGTGGTCTGATTCAATGATCAGAGTTTGATGAAATGTGAGGGAATGAAATGACCGAACAGGATGCGATCTGCTTCCCTGTCTGCAGAGCTTTGGAGGCAGGGACATAAATATGTATAAATATAATTATATTACTCAGGATTATGCAACCACTCTTTCTGATTATCTACTCTCTGCCTTTCACAAAAATAAATTTAAATGTAAAATATTCAAACATGCACAGAAACGTTTCCCGCATTTGAGTTCCCGCTGCAACACAGCGCAAGAGAGGAATCTGGTGCGTGTGTTCATTTCTGCGTGTTTTTCTGTGCGTGTGTGTGTGTGTGGTTGACGTTTTCTCACAGAGCACGAGAAGCACAGGCTCTGCAAGACTGCCGACTACATGAACCTGCACTTCAAGGTCAAGTGGCTTTACAACGAGTATGTTAAGGATCTGCCCGCCTTCACAGACGCTGTGCCCGAGTACCCTGCGTAAGACACACACACACCTCACTCTTTTTGGTACCTCATCTTGATTGATCATTTCTGCCTTTCCACCGAGTTGCATGCGCTTGCATTGGAGTTCCATTCAGAAAAAGTTCCTTTTGAAAACATTTAAAAGATGTTTCTAAAACTGCAAGCTTTACATCCAAACGGCACTCCTTTCAATAGGCTGAGAAGAGTCACATCCAGTAGGTGCTGTCTCATCAACTTTATGGAGAGAGAAGAGTAATGACAGAGTTTTGTCTGTGTGTTGTTATTGGGTCCAGGTGGTTTCTGCAGTTTGTCCTGGCCTGGCTGGCTGAGAACGAGGAGGTGTCGATGGAGTTCATGCACGGGGCGCTGGAGAGAGACAGGAGAGAAGGGGTGAGTCAGGACAACGACAATGAGGAGGAAGTGGTCAGAAAAACGAGTCCGTGTGCAGAAGCTTTTCAGCTCGGCCTGCGTCTGTGCATCATTATCTAGGACTCAGATATTGACTCGCTTGTTTACTTTAAAAATCCAGGGTTTTATGCTTTCTTATTTTGGATAAGGATCTTGATCTTTTTCTCTTTGTTGCTGCAATGTTCGGCTGTCGTGCTGTTACTAGGCAACACATCACTATTTGGCTGTTTACAAAACTACGGACAGTTGCAAGATGAGCAAATCTAAAACGGTTTTGGACCTACAGATCCCACAATTTGAGGGATGTAAACAGGAAGTAAAATGTTGCTTTGTAGTCAGTGCGTTAGCTGTGGACTACAACTTGGGCCTCATTTGTGTAGCCTATATTTGGTTACATTTTGCCGCCATTAGAAACATGCTGAATTAGCTCTTAGCAGTTCCTGTTTGCAGCGTACAGACACTGGATTAAAAGCTGAGGTGATGATTCTCAGGTAGGCTCTGAACTTATACGGACCGTCTATTATTCTATGATTTCTAAGCGGCTAAATGTTTATTTGTGATGGACATCAGAATAATATAACAGATATAAAATATGCACGTTATACCAACTCACTAAAGCATGTGTATGTGTCCCTGTGTATTAGAAAAAGCACATGGATGTACACTTCAACAGGATGTCAGTAACTGCATGAAGCATGCATTTCTTTTACCAATTTTACCAATCTCGTTTTACCGAAGCATCGACCGTTGAAAGAAAATTTAGCATTTCCCTCCTGCGGACGGAGAAACTGCCTCACCAGACGCCAGAATTTAATTTAGGCAAACGGGAACAAATTGAGGGCTCCTCAATTAGTGGAGACGCAACATTATGTTTGTGATATAAAGCTATTACAACACAAATCTTCCATAAATGTAACAAATTAATTAGTTTCATTTCCACTTGGAAGAACTGTGGCGCTGGGTCACGGCGCTCACAACGAGGAGGAAGTTGGTGAGGGGATATGAGGAGTAATGGAAGGTGACTCGCGTCTTAAACATATCAAGGCACAAATGGAAAAGACTCAAGATGTTTGAAAAATACTTATAAGCGGTGAGGCAACAAAAGAGTGAGCAAAGCATTAAGTACTAAAATGGTGCTTTGGATGTTGTATTGAGAGGAATATGCCACATGAGGTGGGGCTGCCTAAACTAGCTCACAGGTTTAGCTCCATTTCTTGAATGTCAAAAAAAAAAAAGAAAACTCAGGAATCAAATATTATTTTACCCAGCACACAAATTCTCAGCACAACTCTTTTAGCTCATGAGACTTTACAAGGAGTCCATTAGAGCCGGATTTTATTGAGGAAGTGTCAAGTGCTCATCAGCCCCCTTTGGCTCTTGAAGAACCAGCTATGGATCCATATATTGTAGGTTTCTAAGAGTCGGAGGCAAAGACCACAGGATACAACAGCGCGGTACTCGGTCACTTGGGAAATATGTGGCGTGGTTCTGTTATCTACCACACCAACCCTCTGGGCGCCATTTCCTTTTCCATTTAAGCCATTTGGCTAATGAATTTATCTGCAGGAACATGCGATTAGTGCAACAGTTCAATGAGCCATCTATTTTCAGACCTGGACCAACATTTCAAGTGAATGATAACGATTCTAATGGTCCGAGTGCCCCGAAATCTGTGCAGTAATTACACAGGAACACGGCTGCAGGAGCCAAAGAAAAGGAATGAGAATGGTTTGAGTTATTATTTGATTACAGGAAAGTCAAGTAGGGAGTCAGGAGGTTGTTGTGAGGAGAGGTTCTTCTTGAAAAGAGCAGAGTGAAGATGGAGAGAGACATTGCTGATAGATAAAAAAAAAAGAAGAACAGAAAAGAAGAGCTAAAATGGTCTAAAATGTTTTGCAACGTGTCTTCTCCTCTCTCGGCCTGCAGTTCCAGCAGACGTCTGAGCACGCTCTGTTCTCCAGCTCAGTGGTGGACATCTTCACTCAGCTCAACCAGAGCTTTGAGATCATCAAGAAGCTGGACTGCCCTGACCCCGCTGTGGTCGGCCAATATAACCGACGCTTCGCCAAGGTGAGATGTTTTCGGGTTTCTGTCCTTTGCACTACTGATCAGCCAGCATGTCTTACATGTCTCTGGGATCCGTGTGGATGCCGGAACACAGACACTAACGTAAGCAGACGCCAATGCCAATGTTACAGTACATTTCCCCCTGTGGGATTAATAAAGGTTATCTTATCTTATCTTAAGTCACCCATGTTTATCACAAGCACGTAAAAAAACCTCTTCTCTCTTTCGAAAAAGTACAGTTGATGAAGGTTGCGTCACCCAATTCACACAAACTCTATGCTCTCCCTTGGTTCCAGTGGCCATATGTAGCCTTTAAATCTATCAAACCTTTCTCTGCAGAGGAAATATGTGTGCGTATACATTTCTATGTGTGTGTTTGGGGGGGGAG